>APFE030661448.1:0-122384 GCA_000404065.3 Pinus taeda | reverse complement strand
ATATATATATCGTGTGGCGCACTGAGGCGCTCAAAAAATAAAGGTACATGTCTGGATAGAGTCTGTGTTCTCCGTACATCTGAGACACATGTCTCTCAAAAAATATATGCATAAAATAAAACCTAGGAGTCTAAGCATGGTGGTGCTCATGATAGCACATCACCACCCGCACCAATCGTCTCAGCAGACGATGGACGCGAGTCGGCACCCCCATTGTGTGCCTCTGATATGCGAATGGTACATCTGCCAATCTGGCATAACCAGGAATCCCTTGGGCAAGCCCCTCGAGATTCTGTATCATCTCCTCCCCCATAGTATCCCCTGCCTGAGGGTCGGGTGCAGGTTGGCCTCTCCGCGCTGTAGTGGATAGCCCGGCTGGTCGCTCTGGGCCCACATCTACATATACATATAATCATCATTAGAACAGGCATGTATTAAAAAAGACAAAAAAAATGAAAAACATCAAAATCAAGGAGTTCATACCTAACTCCTCCTCCCATTCCTCCCCCTCTAGTAGTGGAAGGTCTGGGTCCCCCATGAAACTGGTTCCTGCATAAGGCCAATCCTGAATCACGATCAGCTGTCGACGGAGCCATATGAAGAACTCGGGTTGCCATGACATCTCCTGGCCTCCTCCTCCTCTGGGCATCAGTGCTGCCCAACGAGCCATTCTAGGCTCTTGTGGCAATGGATCTGCCACCACGGCTCTCTGGATCTGGAAGAGTGGTATTCGCTCTAGGAAGAATGATACCACAATCAAACCATATGCAAACTGTTTCGTGTCTGCACGCTTACAATTTGTGAACTGCCTCTTGATATTAGTAGTCATAGCTGCAGCCCAGTTAAAGATGGTTGGACTGAGGCATTCAGTCGCAAGTATCAGGTGGTTCTTGTTGGCCTCGTGGGGCGCTTGTACCCCAGCTGCACGTGTGATGGTGAAGAGAATGGCCTTCAGAGTCAAATCCCGGATGGTGTTGATTAACACCTTAGCACTCCGCTACCCGAATTGTGCTTCCGGGCACACTCGAGCTTTTACTTCACCAACCTTCTCCCCGAAAGGTCTACTACCAGTCAAAATAGGAACCGCCCCTCTCTGTGACAGTCCTGTGATGAAGTATACGTCCGAGACCTCGAGCTCTAAGGTCTAGCTTCGTAGACGAAACACTTGGTCGTCCACGTCCCAAGCATCAATGATAAACTGGAGCAACTCAGGTTGCGACCGCATGTATGATGTAAGGAAGAATTTCTTAAGGCCGCAATCCCTCAGGGCGTTCATGCACCCCTCATCTTCGATTGCTGAGGCATCCACAATGTCATGTTCTCTTTCTTTCCATTCTACCACCATTTTGACTTGTTTCCTGCACCCACAAGGACAAATTTACTTTCATTAGAACATTGGAAAATTTATAATTCAAGGAAATTTCAAATTGAACGGGTAAACCTAAGCGAAAATTTAGGTCGCGCGGTTAGCGCGACTGTTTTTAAAACAGCCGCGCTAATGGCGTGACGCCCTTGGGTAAATCACCCCATTAGCGCGGGTCCGTGCCGGATACCCGCGCTAATGGGGCGAAGCCCTAAATTTGAAACTCCCCCTTGCTGGGGCTCAATCAGGAACCAAATGAATAAAAAATAGTATAAAAATGGAGCTAAGGGAAGCGCCTCTTACCTGGAGCTGACGAGATCACGAATGGTTGCACGGATTGGTCGTATTCGTCGCCTGAAGTTTGCCCCCCAAATGGCCCTTTTCACTCTTCAAGAGGTAAATAGTAAAAGTAATTCTGTTTTTACATTTTCACCCTATTTATAAGCTTTTAAACTCATTTTTTGGGTTTAGAAAGGTTATTTTTGAATATTTTAATATATTTTTGGTCGAAAATGGGTTTTACATTTACTTCTTGTGCAACGACAGGTCTTTTACGCAACTTCGATGGTGAAACAAGTTGTATTTTATACTTTTTTCGGACTCGGTAAATACACGAAAAAGTCACTTTGGAGTCATCTTTTAGCTCTTTTCTGACTCGCTAAACGTGAAAAGATTGCCGAGTTATTCCTCTTGACTCGTTAAACGTAAATAAGAGGCGGTCATTTTTAAACTCTTTTTCCGACTGTATAAAAAATGAAAAGATCGTCGGGCCTTTGTCATTTCAGGTTCGTTAATGGGGACGAAACGACGTGATATCGATCGCTTTTCTACTTTTTCGGGTTGATGTCACTACTTACGAAAAGTACTCCTCGGTCGAAATGATCGGGCGGTTCTTTCGAGCATCATTTTATACTTTTCTGGGCTCGAGAGACACAACTTTATGAAAAAGGACACCCCTGGAGTTTTCTTTTTGCTGTCTTTTCAAACTCTCTAAATATGAAAATACGCCGAGTTCTTCCTTTGTCAGACTCGTTAAAATTCAATGACATCGGATTCTGTCGAAATGACGCCTCTCAAGCATATGATATCCCCGTCAAGCTTGCAATCCAAAAATAACTGGGGTACTCGCTAGAAATGGTGGGGGAATAAAGGAATCATAATCGTCGTCATCAGCAGTATGTCGCTCTTGAACATGGCACTTTCTGCATTCATGTTTGGGTGGGGACATCTCATCTCGCTTCACATTTGCCTCCATGGGTTTCGGTTATCCTATTTGACCATTTATCTGCTCATCGTCTTGTCGTCATGACCCCTGATCCTTTGATCTCAAATACTGCCAAATCCATCATTGTGCCGCCGATATGTTCAAGAGAAGTTCGCCTCTGCAAGAATACTCAACCTCCCTCTGCTATCTCACACAAAACATATTGTCTCTCTCCATCTCGTATTGATGATGTGGGAAACATTATGGCCCACCTTTGATCAAGATCACTTCCTGTCGACTTCAGCTCATTGTCTAGGAAGGTGACCTAGAGACTCCCTTCGGGTACCTTAGAGCCTGCATGCCTCAATGGCAGGTTCTTCGTGTTCGACGAGAGGTTTTCATCATTGGCCTCCCATCCTATGATTCTACGGGTGTTCAACACCGGCTCATTGATTCACACGCCTTGGATTGTACCTATAGTACCTTGAGGACCATCGTCATTATTGGTGGCACCTCTCGCATATGTTAACAATTTTCATCATTGACTGGTAATCAGACGATGTTCATGCATGTTTGACTTCGACTCCTATATTCACGTGCTTGAATTTGTACTATGTTTGGGTCGAGTTGGAGCGCAAGACCCCGGGTTGTGCATATTGAGATCCGGGTTGCATTTTGTGGATTATTGTAATCATTACATGACTCATTTATTGGATGGCTGCGACCATACCAGAGTCCAATCATAGATCCTCATCGGATGGTTGCGTCCATACCTGGGATCCATTTATATATACTTTGTTATGGATGGCTGCGACCATACCACATATATCATGTACTTGAGATATCAGTTGTACTTCTTTTCATAGGTCCTCCGGTGGCAGTGTTTTCAGTCACGCATGTTCTTGTAAAGCACTTCACCCCTCTCTCTCTCGGGCCTCATGCTTTAGGGGGCATCTGTTACACAGTAATTTGTCACCATTTGTCACCGTCCCTGTTACCCCTCTCCTGCATCTTGGAGGACTCATTTCGGGACTTGTGAGAAGTGACAAGACTTGAAACTACTTGCATCATTCACCTCTGAACATGAGCTGCATGTGCCCTGAAGACATCTCCTGCTCTTTGCCCTTTAAAACAACCCTTTTTACATTAGCGCTGGTCCATTGTGTTATGCCCGTGCCAATGGGGATAATCCTATAAAAGGGGCGCGCCATTAGCGCTCTGTCCCAGAGTCGGAATCGCGCCATTTGGGAAAAATTTTGAACTAATCAACCTCCGAAAGTTCTATCCAACTCATTCACCAACTGAATCCAAGTTAAGTGAGGATGGTTTGGATTCGAATCTCCTTGAATGGGAAGTAGTTTGCCACCATTCCATAGAATTTTCCAAGTGATGAAGCCAAATCCATTATTGTTGTGATTGACCTTATCTCTTCCTTTTCATCTATAAAAGCTTGTCTCTATGCCTTGAGCAAGCTGGTCTTTGAGTTCTGATTCTAGTGGCAATACTTGTGCTGAAAGGAAGATATCAAGAGATTGGAGTTGTAAGAGCCTTCTTTGTGTCCATAAGGCTTTACCTAAGTAAGGAGACCTTGTCACTAAAGAGAGAGAGAGCTTGTCCCTCACCCCTTCAAGCTTTGCAAGACTTGTGTAGCTGATCACGCAGCCAAAGGAGGACTTGACGTCAGGACGCTGGTTGTATTCTCCTTTGTTGATTATTAATAATAGATGACTATCATTATGGTTCCATTCTCGTTGTACTTGTAATGGTTGATGTTGAATTATTTCCTTCCTGACTGATGTATAATTGCATATATTAGATTTCACGCTTGTGTTTGTGTTGTTCTCTTTGTGTGTGCAGGTATCTATTCACGAGGATAGTGGAGGCTTGTGATCGGCCAAGGCAAAGGAACGTGGGCGACATCTCTTCTACAAACTAAAGTGTTGGAACCCAAGTAGGTCTTCGTCACCTACCTTTTATTTGCAATTAGGAACTTGCGTGATAGAATTGTTTGATTGTTGCTAGACCCGTTCTGGGCTAGTAGGCTTCGCCTCTATTCATAGAGGGGATTTACCTCTCCAACAAATACAATGAGCATACAATGGCATTTACAAATAACAACATTCAAAAATACACGATTGTATGGAGGAAAACTCAAAGAAATTTATTAATAATAGAAGAGAGGATTACAACCCAGTTTTCTGATCCATCATCATCCTCCCAGCATCAAAGCCCTCTTCACTTCATGAAAAGAAAGATCACCCAACAATACAATGTTCCCTCTCAAAGACAAACTATCAACACTTCCTTACAAATTACAAAATTCTAGCCTCTAGATCTCTTAGATGAGGGATCCATTTATAGATGTCTGCAAGGGTGTGAGTCACCTCTGGGTTTTTGATTAGTGTCATTCCACTTGTAGTTATTGGTTCCACTTGGATATTTCTTGGATCTCTTACTCATCCCTAGGCAAATTCAAAGAGGCAAGTGTCATAGGAGAAGTTTCTAGAAGATTCCATGAGTGTCCACCTAGCAAACTGTCTCAGACATTTGTCCATTCTTGCTCATCACACCCCACAGAAGTCCTCTTCAGTATGCATCGCACCTGGCTAGTGTAGGAGTCAGTATGCATCACACTTGACAGTGGAGTAGTCAGTATGGTCCAGTTTTGGCCAGTTCTGAGTGGTTTTTTAGGTGGAACATCTGGGGAATGATGTAATCAGTTGACCATGATTCTTTAGGGCATGAAACAACACTTTTAGGGGTTAAAAAGCCCTTGGTTTATTGACATATAAGATTGGGCTTGCATTTCCCACATATGTTTATAACAGTTTCCCCTTAAAGCATGAAGTCGTAAATCTTTAGATGTCGAGTGAAATGCTTTATCATGAGGATCCGAGGTATTCGAACTGGAAGGTGACCTGTATAAGATACCATACAATACATAATCACAATATAATTTTCCATGATCTAGCTGAGGCAGGCATTCCCATGCTGAGATTTATAAATTCATCTTCATGTACATAGAACAGATAATCGTCTGCAGTTGTAGACTAGTGATTCTTTATATGTAGAGTCATCATCCTTATCTTGGATGATCATCTGTGCAACTTCTATGTACATTTGATGTCTTTTCATTCCTAAATATATCGCAGCCCGGATGGATGAAACTAGATTCTGGGTCTTCAAACTCATTCAATCTTTGCCCGATGTACAAGTCGATCCATGTGAAAAGATGTCTTGAAGTTGAACATGGAAAGACATCACTTGATTACCTGCCAATAATGTAAGTTGTTAATAGCTGCGAGAGGAATCACCGATAATGTTAATGACCCTCAAGGTACTACAATACAATTTATGTGGTGTGAATATATGATTCGATGTCAAACACCACGCAAAATCTCTTGGTCAAAGGCCATTGATGTAAACCTATCACCGAAAGTGGGAAACTTTCCATTGAGGCGTGCAAGCTTCAAAGTACTGAAAGGGTTGTTTCTAAGTCAACTTCTTGGATAATGAGCTGACGTCGACAAGAAGTGACCCGTCATAGGAGGGCCTTAATGTATCCCACATCAACAACATGAAATGAAGCAAATGATTTTCTGGAAGTGAAAACAATCTGATGATACAAGGTTTAGGAATGGCGGTCATGAAAAATGGAGGGTGAAGGTATTGCAGTGGATGAGGCATTAACTGGATGGTGAACTCTCTGAATGACTTCTCTCAACATATCAACGACACTGAGATGGATTGGTAGCATTAACCCCAAAATATGGATGGTATGACGGACCAACGGTGATATGACCGGTGAACGGAATAACCCAACTCGACTCAATCATGGTGATGGAGTGAAAGTGTCATGTTCAAGAGCGACCTGTTACCGATAAAATTCTTTAATTTTTCTTCCCTTTTTGCCCAGTCATTGCTGACCAGTACCTCTTTATTTTTGTCAAGCTTAAGGAGGATAACATATGCTTGTTCTATAATTTTCCCTTTGGGTAAACCTATCGCTATGTTTTAGCGAGCCTAGCGACAGTGAAACTTGTTCTTGTCTGGGCAGACAAGTTTGTTGCTATTTTTTTAATGAGTTTAATGACAAGGATAACTCGGTCCTTTTCATGTTTAGAGAGTTTGAAAAGGGGTGAAAAGGAAACTCCAGCAGTCCTTTTTCATAGCATAATCCCTTAAGTTCGAAAATGTATAAAATAATATGTAAGGGATGATTTTTTGATCACTTTAGCGAGCTGAAAAAACAAGCGCTCGATATTTTTTGTGGGATAATCCCTCAAGTCCAAAAATATTAAAATGTGTAAGAGGGATGGTACTTCCAATCACTTTAGTGAGTTGGAGAGGCCAATTGCTCGATGATCGTTTCATATTTAATGAGTTTGAAAAGAGTTTAAAGTGGACTTGTTTTTTGAGGAACTAGTGGTGTTTAGGGTAGCAACTAGTTCCGGGTGAGATTGGAACTTCTCAAAACATGGTGATGTGAAGAGGGTGGCTAATAGGACCACTCATCGTAGCTATTCCTCAAAAGGGTAAACAATCAAGTGGAAGCGTATAATTAGCCAAAAGAATGGAGGTGATGGCAGGAACACAGCCAAGGTCCAAAAGGCTGACATTATGGCAATCACAAAGGTTATTTACCAAAGGTGGTTTTACTTTTTAATGAGCTTTAACTTTGGGGGAACATATGCTCAGTGGTAGGTTTATTTTTTAACGAGCTTGAACCATGTGATAACATTTCTCATTTGGCAGGTGCATTTTTTAATGAGCTTGAACCTTGCATAAACATTGCTGATTTGGTAGGTTCATTTTTTAACGAGCTTGAACCTTGCGGAAACATTGCTCATTTTCCTTTTCATGTAAGCTAGGAATGACCAAACTAAAAAGATAGAAAAACTAGAAAGCTAAGGAACCACTAAGGTTAGGTAGGATGGTTTCTTCCGTAGAACAGTTCAAAATCTTCCTTTGCTTTGTCTGCGTGCTATTGACAAAGGTGAATGGTGGATCAGACCAATCACCTAACCTAAGAAGTTGAAAATCTGAAAAGCTAAAAAAATGAAATTGGTCATTTTTCGCTTGTATAAAAAGGTTTGCATGCCCCCAGACATTGAGAAGAGGAGAGTCTCCAGGTAACCATATGGAAATCACTGTGGTTAAGTAGGATCGCTTTTGTCAATGGTTCGAAAAAAACACTTCCTTGGCTTTGTCCACCAATTAGACAAAGATGAGTGGTCTGTCAGACCAATCACTTAACTTACAGGGAAACTCATATGGTAGGATGGTTTCATCCATAGAGTAGTCAAAGCACTTCCTTGGCTTCATCCATGGCACAGACAAAGGTGAATGGTGTTTCAAACCAATCACATAACCTACAGCGAAGACTATCTTTTCAATTGGGTTGGTCTGCCAAATAGACAAGGGTGCATGCCCCCTAAGTTTTGTTACATTCACCGGACTACTCGTTGCAATCAGGTGGATGGAATGAAGGTTGAAGAGGGGCTCTTGATGCAAAGAGACCATTTAGGGATGATGTTTGACTTGGAGCTATGTTTGAATTGGGAGATGAAAGATGGTCAATAAGTTGGACAATTTTGCCTTCATGTGGGAAACACATCACTCGAAAGAGTGTGGAAACAATAGCTTCCATGCTATAAACATAGTTATGTCCAAGGAGTAGATTGTAATCTACCGGCCCTTGGACTACCATCACGTTCAAATGAATTGTTTTCTTTCTCAAAGTTATCGGCAACTTAGGAAGGATCCCTAATGGTCAACTGGTTCCTTTGTTAAAGCCCGACAAAATTTGTGTAACAAACTTAAGCGATGATGAACAAGCGCTTTCCAAGCAGTTGAGGAAAGGATACTCACTGAAGCCCCTTCATCTATGATAGTGCCATACACGACCATTTTGTACACTTGTACTATGATCCAGAATGGTACATTAGAAGGAAGACGAGATCTTGCTAGTCGTTTCCAATCGAAGGAAGCGATTAGATTGCTTGGATGGGGTATCGAATAAATGGTTGAATGAACCCCTTGAACTGGGGAATTTTCCTCCTATTATAAAGGAATGGGTGGATTTCCCACAAGTTCATTAGACTCTGTATTAACAAAAAGAATTTGAATGGCATCGTTCTCATTCTCTTTGGAAATTGTATCATCTGAAGGTCGACCTTCTGAAGGCAAGACTGGGTCGTCTTCCATCTCGACCTGGTGACTTTGGTCCAGTATGGACTCAGAATGTTCACTCTCAACGATAGGCATTTCGACCGATGATTGAGTTATGTCAGTCAGATTTTCAACTAGTAAAGGACTTGAGGTGAGTTTCTTGTATCCATATGGAAGTCGCTGTTGTGAAGCAGGATGGTTACGTAAGACTCTTTTGGATTCCTCCAAAAAGGGATAACGAGGAAGGTGGTGGTCCCCTTCACATAATCCACATGGAATTTTAACCTTTCCTTTCTGTCCAGGAACTTCATTTTTACTAGTTGATGGTGTGCTATCAACATGATCGCCAGAGGTTGATGACACCAGACGGTGCGAACGGGGAGACCATTCTCTCAAGATCTACGGAAGGCAAGGGAAATCTCGATGAATTTGGTTTCCTTTGCAAATTACACAAGGATATTTGGGAGATTTAGTGTGCGGATTTTCACCAGATGATTCATGGTTTCCCCCTTGTTTAACTAACTTCTTCTTCTTCTTCTCTTTCGCTTTCTTCTTCTTCTCAGCTACTTGGTTACTAGTGTCACTATTTTCACCAAGCGAAGAGGAAGAAGGGGAGGGAGAAACAAACGAAGTAGAAGGTGAAGGGTCAGCTTCAATATCAAATGGTTGCTGATTCGATTGCTGAGGAATTACAGTATTTTGAACAACATAGGTTGAGAATAGCCATACCAGTAGACCAATTGTGATTCCTGGAAGGGACAATGTGGCCATATACAGAGCACCAATATTTCCCCAAGAAGAAAATGGACTAGGATTCCCCTCAAGAGGGATTCCACGATTGGTGGACTCCATTATCTCAACCTAAGATCAACGAAGGAACATGGATGTTATTCCGAATTTTATAAATTTTAATGTCACTTTGACACAGCTTTTCTTTTTCAATTTTTAAGAGTTGAGAAAAATCTAAACATGACTCTAGTCACCTTCTTTTTTTAATGAGCCTAAAGTGACAAGTGTTCAGATGGACCTTTTCTTTTAAGGAGTCGAAAAGGAACGAAAGTGACTACTCTGGAGATCTAGATAGAGGGATTACCAAACTAATCGCAAAACTACAATATACACCTTGGTGGTAAATTAAAAAGAAATTACCGAGGACTTATGTACGTCAGTCAATCTTCCCGAATGCTGTGTTCAGTGCATTGCGATTGATAGGGCAGAAAACACGACTTCCTAGGGATAAAGGATATAAGCCTATTATGGTCTCCCAATATATACTCGACGGTACGGGGAGCACAAGTCCGTGCTAGCACTTATTGTATCAAAGAGGAGGAATTGACCAACCTTCGATGAAAACGATAGTTACTAGATTTTACAACGGCAGAACATGTCCCTAGCCTAGACCTCTAGATGTGTTGCGTTAGGTTCCAAAATGTTGCGTTAGTTAGACTTGATCTTGTTTAGAAGTTTGTCTTTCAAGGTTCACCCTGTGATGTAGATGTAAAATTCCTAAATATGCAATCTAAAATGATAAACAATCGTTGTTTATTTTTAGCAATGAAAATCCTATCTTCTAAGGAAAGAAGATTACGATTCTTTCAAGCAAAGAGCAAAGAGCAAAGAGCACACACTAAATGCACTTTTCCTAAATCATTTTTCGCACATAGTCTAAATGCAAATGCAAATTCATGTATTTTTTTTTTCGTTCCCTTAATGTGAGGAATGCCAAAAAGGAAAACTAAGTATAGATCTGAACTATTTTCTTCAAAGCGACATTTCGACAATTTCTTTTCAAAATGGAAAGGAAGACTAACCGAAACTTTTCAATTTCGAATAGAAAATGCTTTCGACACTTCAAATAACAACAAATCAAATCAAATAAAAAACAAAAAGTTCAATTGACTATCCAAAGAAGGAAGACTTTATGACACTTCTCTTTTTTGACAAAAACAATAGTTCGATTTAAGTAACTTTTCGGCAATAGATTGTAAATGATGGAAAAATACATAAAAAAATTTACTAATCCTTATTAGTGGAGGCTAAACTATGTAAAGAAAGGAGGCTTTAGTAATGAGATACTATTCATAAGCAACAAAACAATCAAATGGATCTGAAAACAAGGACAAAAACCCCAAATTTCAAAGAGAGAAATAGGATTACTCAATCATCGCACCTATGCTTCACAGAAACATGGATGCATCTCACCTGCTACACACAGGAAGTGCGATGCATACTGGCTTCTAGTTACAAACAGTGCGATGGGCTAGGGAGTTCAACTGAGATGGGTTTTGGCTCAAATTTATAGTTGATTTCAGTGGATTAAGCTGAGCCAGTATGGACAGTAAAGAGAAAAGTACAGGGGTATGATCTTGGGAGGTTAATGAGCTACCACAAGGGCATCTAGGATGCTTGTAAGTTAGATGTTCAGTTCATAAACTAAACCAGAGATTGATTGAAGCAGCATTCATCTACTTTGCAATTGCATAGCAAAAGTAGTTTGAAGGCTATCTTGCTAACTTCAGGCTCAATCTATAGTTTATAAAGCAAACAACAACAACAAAAAAAAACTATTTTCTCCCCAGTGGAGTCGCCATTTTGTTTTTGGGAAAAATAGTGTCTTTTCAATTTGCTAGTCCTATTAGGATTGGCAACTATCCTAGAAAAAAAACAATCAAATAAATTTGTGATTTCCTCTATGTATGATAGATAAGAGAGAAGAAAAGGGACCAACCTAGATCTTCCTCTTGACTCCTTGCTTGATTTCTCTCCTCCTTGACGGAGCTTGCAACTCTTCTCCTACTTGTCCCGCTTAGAGAATACCCGTAGAAACGAAGTAACACAACACCAGTAAAGCAACTCGATTTATGATATCATAAGCATTGCAGAATCATAAATACAATGAGCATACAATGGCATTTACAAATAACAACATTAAAAAATACACGATTGTATGGAGGAAAACTAAAAGAACTTTATTAATAATAGAAGAGAGGATTACAACCCAGCTGTCTAATCCAACATCATCCTTCTAGCATCAAAGCCCTCTTCACCTTTTGAAAAGCAAGATCACCCAACAATACAATGTTCCCTCTCAAAGACAAACTATCTGCACTTCCTTACAAATTACAAAATTCCAGCCTCTAGATCTCTCAGATGAGGGATCCATCTATAGATGTCTACAAGGGCGTGAGTCATCTCTGATTTTTTTATTAGTGTATTCCACTTGTATTTCTTGGTTCCACTTGGAGATTTCTTGGATATCTTACTCATCCCTGGGTGAATTCAGAGAGGCAAGTGTAATAGGAGAATTTTCTAGAAGATTCCATGAGTGTCCACCTAGCAAACTATCTCAGACATTTGTCCATTCTCTCTCATCACACCCCACAAAAGGCCTCTTCACTATGCATCACACATTTCTAGTGTAGGAGTCAGTATGCATCGTGTCTTGACAGTGGAGCAGTCAGTATGGTCTAGTATTGGCCAGTTCTAAGTAGTTTTTCAGGTGGAACTTCTGGGGAATGATGAAATCAGTTGACCATGATTCTTTAGGGCATGAAACAACACTTTTAGGGGTTAAAAAGCCCTTGATTTATCGACATATAATATTGGGGTTGCAGTGCCCAAATATGTCTGTAACACACATATACTCATCGTGTTGTACTATATGTAGTGCATGTATTTTGTTGTGTTGTATACCAAGTGTAAGTACATGTATTTTGTGGTGTTGTACATCGGGTATAGATGTATGTGTTTTGTTGTACATCAGGTGTAGGTGTATGCATTGTGTGTTGTTATATGCCATGTGTGGATGTATGTGTTGTGATGTACATTGTGTGTTTGTGTACGTTATTGAAGAGAAGCAAAGGAACTGGGTGCTTGCCGAGTGTGGCAACCAATCCAATGTGTGTATAGAAAGAACAAAATCGGAACTAAGGACCAATTAAAGGATAGGTATCATTATTCTATTTCGGTTTTATTAATAATTCATGTGATATATGATTATGGTTTATAAAGGTTATATGTGATATATGATTATGGTTTATAATAATTGCAAGAGATTTATGATTATGATTTATGATTGTTGTTTTTTGAGCTATTCGAATGTGACATGTTTATACGTGATGATTTGATTAAACAACTAGTTTTATTTATTGTGCCAGTTAGTAAACGAGATTACAAGTGTACCTTATTAACAAGCCACCAATGAGGTATGATTTGAAGTTATTTCAATTTGTTTCGAGTCTAATGGAATTTATGTGTTTGGTACATGAAAGCATGTAAATTCCCGGTCTTGGTGGTTAAAACCAACTGCAAGAATTAGTAGCAACAACAGAAAGGAATTGGCCTGGAAATAGTATGTTGTTAAAGCACTTCAGAATCAAGGTCATTGTGGGACACTGGTACCCAAAAGTGTCCATTGACTTCCATAAGCATGCTATGACCAGTATGATGGTTTTGAGGAAGGAATATGCCTTGGTTTTTTTACCTTCAAATGTGAGGAAACCTTGCCAAGGGATGGACTGCCCGGGATGGGGGTGCCAGCGAAACTTGGAAGGTGTGTGAGTGCATGGAAGGGGGTGGAAGGATTGCTCAATGGACTATGTAGTAAAGAAGGGAAGGTCGAGGATGGATTTTTTTTGGTAAGTACATCACCAAATGGAATCAGGTGCACATTGGAAATGTTCCCTGGAAAAATGAGTCGATAATTATTCACTAAGAGGATAAATTGTGCTGGATGGTAGCGCTAGACATTGGATGTAGATTTAAATTTGGAAGTGTATATTCGACTTCCTTAGAAGGAGGTGAATCCTAGTACTACTTTGAGGGTGGATGTGTGAGCCTATGGTTCCCTTGTTGATTGATGCAAGCATCATATCCTTTTATTTGTTGGTTGAGAAAATGTGCATGTGTGTATATGTGTATATTTATAAATATTGTATCAAGCTAGTTTATAAAGCTCCATAGGCAGTATGATTATTTTTTGGTTGAAGCAAATGTGTATAAGAGTATATGTGGTTGTTATTGGAAATATTGTAATGAGATGTGTTATAAATCTCCAGTAAATGGTATGGTTGTTATGTTTTCAACAGGATGTCAATGTAAATACTACAACGAGTTATGTTATAAAGCTCCATGGGTAGTATGTTTTGGTTGTCTTAAGTCTTTCTAGTTTTAGGTGCCATTGAACACCGAGGACAGTGTTCTCCCAAGGGGGAGGGTTCTATAACATCCCCGGTTAAAAATTCATGTAGGAAAATATAAGACCAAGGTCATGGGAAACATATTCCACGCTGAATGGTGGGAAAAACATCCTAGTGGGTGTTCATTTCAGTTTATTATGGATAAAGGAATTTGGAAAAGGAAAAGGAAAAGGCTATGGAAAGGCATGAGACATTTATTGGCATTTTATTTATGAAAATAATGGAAAATAGGAGAAAACGAAGGTGAAAGGTTACAGTTTGCATGTGAGATGGAAAATGAATGAAAATAATGGAAAATGAAGAAAATAGAGGCCTCATTGATAAAATGGTTTCTGAGGATTAGTTGGTAGATTTTTTCAGTTCTGTTTTGGAGCTCTCATTTTCTACTCTCTCTCTCTCTCTCTCATACTCTTGGTCACTTAGATTTTTCTTGGAGCACTCTTGGAGGAGTGTGGCATACTTGGTATTTGGTGTAGGAAGGCAAAGGAAAAGAAGGAAAGTGCAAGATGACATTGGGATCAGTAGCTTCAATGGAATTTCTTTGTAGGTATCAAGTTGCATGTATGGTTTCCTTGCTAGTTTTGGCATGCATGGCACATGCATGTGGTTTCTTGGTTATGATATGTCAGTGCCATGGAGGATTTCCTAGATTGATGGTGATTTTTCCTAGCCTTCCATTTCCTAGATAGCCATGGTGTTTTGGGTTTCTTTCATTTTGTTTTTAGGTTGGTTCTCATGTTTCTTTGGTTATGGGTTGAGATACTAGTTCTTGGAAGCCTTGGTTGGACAAATGCTCTAGAAGCCCTATGACATCTTGGGTTGAGTAACTAGTCATGGAATCCATGGTTGGACAAATGCTTTGGAAGCCCTTGGTGGGTTGGCTTACTAGTCCTGGAAGCCCTTGTCAGACAAACACTCTAGAAGCTGGCGGTAGTTGTGGGTTGAGTTGCTAGTACTGGAAGCCCTGTTTGGAACAAATGCTATAGAGAAATGGAAATCTTGGGTAGAGACCAATATGGTGATGGTTAGTGATGTATGACCATGAGGTGGAATAACTGGTTAAGGGTGGATGTTTTTTTGCCTCTGGAAGCCCTAATTTGGATTTTTTGGATGTGTTCCATAAGATCCCACATTCATACTTGGAATATGGCACAGGGGTGATTGGATAAAAGAGAGATTTGGTTCAAAGTAGTTTATGGTCATGTAGTTCATGGAAGTCCCAGACCTGGTTGCATTTTACATATGTTAATAAGCACTTCTTTCATCTTGTATTTGATGAGAAAATATACTTCTTTATACATGGTAATTATGGCTGAAATGTCCTTGTCATTTCTATTGGTTATAAGCATGTTTTATGATAGTGATGATGTATGGATCTCATGATGTTTTTATTTGTAAATGAATGAAAAATAAATATATGACCTAATAGATGATAATGTAGCTAACGTGATAAGGCATCAATGCTTCTTAGTGATTCTTAGATAAGTATGAGACCCTTGTGCTCATATATGTTGTTATGACTTGTAGATTACATGTCCATGATATGTTTGATGAAATTCCTATCATGGTTGAGATTGGTTAGGTTAAGATCTTGATCAAGTTTTGTGTTGGATGATTTTTCTTGGTGTCATTTATTATCTTGCAAAGTCTCTTCGAGTTCCGAGAAGTGGTTTGGAGACTAGCTCTAAAAAAGTGGCTTAAATCTTGTAGTCTCTAGCATAGAACTAGATGAAAAACACTACAGTCTCTCCCTTGCACGCATTGTGGGAGTGACTAGAAGGTCCTAGTCACATACATGCCCATTTCATGGGAGCGACTTGGGGTTTAATTCATTGAAAGGATAGCTTAACTCAGGGGTTGAGCACATGGAGTGGTGGATTAGCTCATGGGGTCTTGTAGCAGCTGAGGAAGGTCTAAAAAGTGTTGGTTCATGAGTTCCGCTTCCTTTATTGAACTTAGGGAGTCAAATCATATCATAGTAACTCTTCGTCACATGTTTACCCCGATGGATAGGTTAGCTTGGGTAAATATGGGAGAAGTATGTTTACCACTTCAATGTTTTTCATTAATTAGATGAGAATGAGAAACTATTACAATGTATTGCTTCAAATATGAAGCACACCCTACAGTATAAACATGTTCTACTACTGATTATCCTGATCTAGCCAACACTTAGACAATTCAAGGCTTTAGATTGTTTATATTTCCCAGCAAAATCCTTGAGGAAATTAGCTCCTGAAAGATAGCAATTTCCTCCTATTTTCTTGCACAATTCCCAAGGAATGATTCACGTGATTAACTGCCAAGCTTGTACACTCAACTAGTATACAATTGATAATTGAAATGTGCCTTTTCCTCCACTATAGCTAGGAAATTTCAATTACATGCATGTATGGGTTATTTTTAGTTGATTGATTAGTTTAACTGAGATATCACTAAGTTAAAAACAATTCTACTACTCAATTGACCTTCAACTTATTCAACTAAGTACTTGAGGTCAATTAACTAAGTTCAACTGAAAATAATTGAACTAAATAGCTAAATTTTAGGAATCACTACATGCACAACTCTACTTATAGATTATAACTCAAATTTACTGAGTTAATTAGTATACAATGCCATGTCACCCTAGCTAACTACCATCCAAGTCATCCTACTAATGTGGAAAATTGAATTACTAAATTTGACTAAGGCACAAGTCAAATTTAGCCATTATTGCTGCAATTTCTAATACTCCCTCTTAGAAAGAAAGGGATTTTACACCACCTCTATATTGCACCTGTGGAATTTTAATTTTCCTCTTGAAAATTCCTTTGTCAAGATATATGCATCCTGCTCCTCAGTTGGAATGTATTGTAGCATCATAATTCTCCTATGCACACAATCCCACAAGTGATGGTACCTAATATCAATATGGTTGGACATATCATGAAATATTGGATTCTCAAAGAGTTTAATTAAACTCTGATTATGACAATAAATCAATTTTGAATCCATATCCTAACTAAAAATACCCACAAGTATTGTCCTCATTAATATGGCCTCCATGCTACTTGACTTGCAGCCATGTATTCAGCCTCTACTCAGTTGAGTGCCAGAGACCTTTGTTTCCTACTATACCATGAAATAGTTACATACCCAACACTAAAGATAGCACCCGAAGTACCTCTTTTTCTCTAATACACTCCCTTCCCAATCTGCATTAGTAAAGCCTTGGAGCTTCATTACCTTTGTCCTATTGTACCATTACCCATACTCAGTTGTGCCTTTGAGGTACCTCAACACATGATTTGTTTCATTCTAATACAACTTGGTAGGATTCAGCATGGCTTGACTCAACTGACTAAGTGCAAAGAATATGTTGGGCCTTGTGTTCACCAAATACATCAGGGATCCCACAAGGTTCTTGTAGATGGTGGCATATATTTCTTCTCCTAAAGGACCACTCTCCTTCCTCTGGTTTGTAGCTAGAGGTGTGTCCATAGGCTTGTAGTTCTCTATGTGAAATATCTGAAGTATTACAGAGGAATACTTACCTTAACTCACAAACATCTCACCATCACCCTGCCATACTTCCAGCCTATTGTAGAAACTACATCCACACTCCAAAATTTTTCATATGCTTCAATTTTGGAGTCTTCCTTCTTAACCACAGTAGCTCATCACACACTAATCCAGGTATTTCTGCTTCAACTGAGACTTATCCTTTTCATTTTGGCTAACTGCCCAATCCTTGAGGGAAATAGCCTTGCGGATGGGAATTGCAGAGTCCTGACTGCAAGTCATCCTTGTGCTCAGAAAATGTGCAGTCATGAGGAGGAAACCTAGCACTAGGCCCAGAAATTACGCAAACCTCACTGAGCTCATAAACTATGCAATGCACTGAGCCATAAAGTTTTCGAGTTCCCAAGACTGCATTATCTTACTCTGGAATGTTCATGGAAAGTTTCCTCGGAAAAAAGGAAAAAAGAAAAAATCATCCTTAAAAAATAGGGATCTAGTTTTAGTGTCCTAGAGGAGGCACTTGCACTATTTTTAGAAACTTCCACCAAGTGTCACATTTTGCTTGATTTTAGGCACGCACATCATAAACCATAATTTGTTTAAAACTATTTAATTGATTCTACTAGAGCTCATTTTCACATTTGATCTGAGAGCTCTAGCATTCCTAAGGGGATCAAGGAGCCTTTGGTATGAACATCATCACTTTTCCAGGTGATTTTTTCTTTTGTCGTCTTTTGCTTCTTTTTCTGTCGCTTTTTATTGTTTAGCTTGTGTGAGTGTTGTTTCACTTGTTTCTTTACGTGGATGCTAGTACTTTAACTTGTTTTAACTTTTAGAAGTGTTTTTTCAAGTTATATATTTCCTTTCCCAAGTGTCGCATCGATTTTCGTGTTTTTACACCAATGATCACTGTTTCGGCAACTCTCCTCACATACTTTGTTTTCCTTCCGCTTGATCAATTACTACAATTGATTCGCATGAATGCATCCAAAATTACTCATAATTGCACTAAGCTTGAAACCATCTCTCATATCTTCTTGTTTTTCACACTTCCCTTGAGAAGATCTTTGTTTCCCTTGGCCATATCTCACTTTGCACAACTGGCACTGCACAATCTGGAGGCTCAAGCCAAAAGCTTGGCCTCTAGAATTGAGGAGTGCACAGTCTAAGCCAGATCAAACTATACATTCTATAGTTTTAGGAGCCAGCCTCTAAGCTTGACCACTGAGACTGCGCAATGCATAGTCTCTCCTAGGCCTTTGCCTAGGTTGAATTGTGCATTGTGTAGTTCCAATCATCAAGCTTCCACCTTGGTTTCTTGGACTGCATAGTATGTAGTTCCCACACTCATCCAGTTCCCCCTACCAAGAAAAGTTATGTAGGCCCTCACATCTAGTGCCTGGCTTGTTACTTGAACTAGCCTTGAAGTTGTTTTTCTTTGAAACTAACACTTTCTTGCCATGAGTGTCCTCCCTATCCCACAGGTATAGTAGTTGTCAAATATCTCTCCAGTAGTCACAATTAACATGGAATATAAGAGAGTTGCATTAAAGGAAACCACCAAGAGTAGCACTTGGGAATCATTTGAGCAGACATTAGTTGATTTACCAGTGTATGTCAATACTTAAACGTTTATAGAGAAGGAAACAACACTGACATGGCAATAGATCAAAGACACTTTTGCAAATGACAATGAGGTAGATTTAGATGAACGATGGGATTATCTTAGCATCTAGCAGTCAGGGTTATACAAGGTTGCATATAGGTAACCCTCTTCCCCATGTGTGGATATCATCATCTGGATTGTCTCACATACGGATGAACAAACTATGAGATTGAGAAGTGTGAGTGGGAGAAAGCTCGCCATCTTTAGGGAAGAATACATTTAGGAAATGTATCACTTTCCTGAGCCAGTGAAGCACATGGACTCACTCTTCTATGCCACCCACATCTATGTGAACATATGATACATTGTTAAGCACTGGGTAAAATATCCATCGAAGTTTAGATAAACACCCACCCATGTGTACAAGACAAAGTCCCTCAAGAAGGTTTACCATTTCTTGATTATCATCGCTTGCAGAATATATGGTCAAGAGAGCACAAAAACCTTTCCTGAAGAGTGGGTAGTCTTACTGGATGAGTTACTAAGTGATGGTAGGCCATTCAACTGGTCAAATCTATTGGCTCAACAATTGAAGTCCCATGTAGCTCAGGCTTAGAATCTTCCCAAGGATGAGCGAGAAAGGTTCTATATGTGTGCATACTTACTGGATGAAATTTGTGCGTAGCAGGAGTTCCCTAGCATGAACTAGACATGGACACCATGAGAGACTATCATGAACATATATTGAAATTTGCTTTCAGAATGTAGTTATCGAGGAGTAATGGCACAAATAACTGACCACTTTATCATCCCACTATAGAAGCTTATATTTGAACAAGATCCACCTTGCATGTCCTAAGAAGCAATGAAAGTGATAGTAGACATTGCAGATTGGTATGCCTCACTAGGTGACACCTTCATTAGAGTGTTTGGTAGAGATAAGCCTCTGCGTGTCTTACCAAGGTATACCACTAACAAAATAATCATGCAAAAAGTATCATACCAACTCGTTATAGGGTTGTCAACAGCACTACATAAGAAGAAGAAAGTTCCATGGCTGACTCTTCCTTTATGGATCGGGTTATATTATATTAAGAACTTGAAAGTTGTAGATGTTAAGGCTAAGGACATAGTGAAATTCAAGTTCATCACCAAATACTTTAATCCATGTTATCCCCACAGTATTTGCAAGGACCACTGAACGAGAGTTTACTTCCAGTGGATTAGTAGTGCCTTTCATTGGCCCAAGGAAGATCCTTGGAGGTAGTATTATATTGCCACTAGACTTAATGGGCTGGTAATTATAGCAAGGAATTTAAAGTTACTCAACGGACAATAGTAGTTTCAAAAGCAATAGAAACAACACCAGAAGGCAACAATCCCATGCAAGACAAGGGAAAGAGGAAGATTGTTAATAATCCAAAGGGAGAGCAAAGCTATAAAATGAAAGAAAATTCTCTTATTATGAAGGCATCTTTGGTAGTGGAAGAAAATAGGAAGCCAAGGATGTAGATAGAAGAGTGGAGGAAGAGAGAAAAACATAGGTTTTAGGAAGAATAAATAAAGTTGCAAGAGACAAAGAAGAAGCTAAAGGAAGAACAAGAGTTGAGGAGGAGAGAATGAGAGGAGAAGTAGAAGAAAGAAGACACAGGAAGCCAATAAGGAAGACTTAGATATGAACACACACAACATGCAAAATTTCATTTGTGGTCCTGTCAAAGTCAATACAATGCCTCTCATGCTTCAGAACGAGTTGGACACAGGTTCCAAGACAATATACCGATATTCCATGGAGACTAGAGATTGCTTGCAGCAAGACACTGTGGAGAAGTTTAAGGACACCATCACGCAATACCAACCTTGGCACCAATATATGACTAAGAAGTAGCAAGTGGAGGTTGTTGAGCTGGACTTCTCCCAAACTCTATCATCATAGTGTTGTTTCTTGTTAGGTTTTCTCTACCCTATTTTGTCTTATATGGGTATGAGTTGAAAATGTAATATTATTTGTAATTATGTTGTAACTGAAATTCCAAGTGTCAATATTGGAATATGAAAATTCACCATGTAATGTAATGTGCCATTTTGTAAAGAATTTGAAGATTCATGAAGGTAGTCAAAAGGTCAAAAAGGGGAGTTGAAGAGTCACCCCCCCTCTTGTTATAAATAGAACCTCATAACTCATAGAATGGGTTTTTGAGAACCTATATTATGGATAGGTTTAAGCTTAGAAAGATATTGGGAGTATTGTGAAGAGCCTTAGGTTCTCCATAGCGTAAAGCGAGTATACTTATTTGGAGGAGCATGTGTTATTGACTATAATGTTCCACTATTGGGGCTAGTGGTCATCAATGGTGTATGTGTGGATGGAACTTTCACTTATAATAATAAAACCAGAGCCAACACACTTCCATGCATATGTTGTTAATATAATACAACTATTCTTGTTGTATTGGAAATGTATGTTATTTAACTTACACATATCCTTATGAGCTATTTTGTTTGCATTTGTAAGAATATTGTTGAATGTGTGTTGTTGAATTAACTCATCACTTTATCTTGTGGACTATTCCACATCTTACGTTGTGATGTCATTTCTCTTGTGTGCTCCTTTCAAGTTGTGTAATATTACAGGCTTTCAAGGGGCACACTTCATTTTCCCTTCATGTGCTGGAACCTTCATGCATTGCACTTGACTATCTGTAGGGTCACACACTTACCCTTACCCAAAGTTTTATACTTTCCTCTGCGTGTTTCTACGGTCAAGGCATTACACTACCCTCCACTTTTGGGACTCCTACTCCAAACAATGTGAGGTATAGTTGAGACTTCCTATCGGGGAGATCCCCTGAATGTTGGCGAATCTAGCACTGTCAACATTTATGGCACTAGAAAGAAGGCCAAATGAAAAGTTGAGCCCTTGAAGTCTATTTTGAATTTCTGCACACATTTTGATGACTTCTCACCAAATCTTTACCTTGACCTATTTTTCTAACTCTCAAAATTTGAAAGTATCGGTGAGCATCTTAAATGACTTGTCTAAATTTGTGTTCAATGGCGAGGATGGAATAAACTTGCTCAGGCACACAATTTATTTTCTTGATTTTTGTGACAGGGTTGACATCCAGTCTAAGGATGTTTCTTTTGGGTTGTTTTCTCTCATGTTCGAAGGGCGTGCAAAGAAATGATGTCACACATTTCCCGCAACCTCCATAGAGTCTTTAAAATAATTTGCTGTTAAATCATGCACTCACTTTCGTTCTCTATGAGCATAAAGACCTTAATAATTTTTTTTTAAATTGTGAAAAACACTTGATGAATCTCTTCAGGTTTTTCACGATCATTTCATTCATTACTATGTTGAATTTCCTAAAGATAAAGTTGATTGGGTATTTTTAACTAGAAGATTTCAATATCTTGTTCACATTTTTGAAAATCCACATGAGAAAAAATATTTCAAACCTCTCCCAACATACCTCGGTGTAAGAACTTTTAAATCTTAGGTGGACAAGGTTGTTGTTCCATGTGACCCTCCATCCACTTCTTATCAAACAACTCTAGCTCTGTAGGTCGAGGTGGGAGAAGTCGAGAATTCACCTATTGATATACCACCATCTCTTCCTACCCAACTTAGAATTTAAGTGCAAAGTTGGATTGTGACTCTCGTGGTTTTCATGAAGTGTTATCTCATTGTCCTCCATTCTTTGGTCCCTTTGATCCTCTGTATTTTTGTGTATTGTGTTTATCTATCTCATATTTGTCTTGTGATGTTCATGAGGATCAAGATCTTTTGAACTACCAACCTGCGATATCATTTTTCATGAGTATGTGTGGGATTTTGAACAAGAAAATACAGTGAAGGATGACCTCCTTCCGTCCACTTCCACATTATTCTGACATCGGCAAATTTTTTTTCATTTCTATTCCATCTTGTCAAAATTCATTTTTGAATGTTTCTAATTTTGATCATTCGCAGAACACGTGGAATGTAAGTTTTTCATTTGAATCGAGAGAGGAAAAATATGTCTTCCCTAATCCTCTGAATCTGTCATCTTACCTTTTTGTGAGCATAGAGGGTGATATTTAACATTTTTAATCATCACCTCTTTATGATTCGTAAGATCATGAGGATGCCTCTATTCGCGATCTTGAACTTTCTGATCATGGTGTTCATGATCTTTTAATTCACTCATTTGATCATGATTCTGATTCTCCCACTATCGATCTGTCTAAGCCATTGATCTTGGATGATCCATATTATGATGAAAATGAACATCACTAAGTTTTCTAGACACTTTAGCTTGATTTGATGGTTATGTCAGGTTCTCGTAGCCTTGAGGTCAGTTCCACTTTGGATCATAACTGTGTTGAATCTCTCTAGGATCCTCATCACTCTATTGTTCACATTGAAAATCAATCTATCTCACCAGTTTCTCATCCTCCATTTGTATCACATGATCCTATCGCTCAATCATTGGAGTCGCATGTAGCAAGCACTATTGTAAAACATAAATTTTCTTCTTTCTTCATGTTTGCTCACTTTCAAGTTTTAAAGTTTGTACCTATTTGTCTTTGACCCACAATATGTTAGGACAGCATGGTGCGTATGAAGAGTGCCATCCATGCGATTTTTGTTTCTACCTTTTTGTAGGTTCATTTAAGCTTGCAGGTTGTTATATTTCTTATTTGTTTATTTTCTTGTATATCTTTCTTGACATGCATGCTCACGCCTACATGAGTCAGCCAATGCACTGATGGATGCATTGGAAGTATCACTTCCCATGAGTTGGCATGTTTTATGATTAGGTTAGGAGAGGGAGTAGGGGTATTCGTTTTATTTTCTTATTTGATTTAGTATTCTTCACTTTACTTTGCTTCTTTCCTTTTTTTGTTTTCTTTTGCAACATTGGGTTAGTTTTCGCATGAAACCATGTTTGGATTCTTAGACAAGCAAGGTGAATTTCAAGAGGAACTTGTACTCATATCAACACTTGGTTATCTGTTTATTCCCTCTCTTGTGAATCCTTCATTTCTTCTAGTCGATGATACCCTGATGGAAAATACGTTCCTTTCAGACAGAGTCATGGTGAAAACATGATGCTTGCAATTTTAACTAGTACCACCTACTCATATTGGTTTTCTATTTTTGGTTAACCCTTGTCAACTAAGTCAAGTAGACTAAGGAGAGGGGAAAAACCTTAACAAATATGTTAGAGGTATATACAAATATCCTTCTTTGAAGGAAGAACCTCTTCTACTCTTAATATGTTGGGATGAATCTTCCGCCCCATGAAATAAATAAGTGCTTATGCAAAGTTCTTTGAACAAATGAAAATGAAAAAAATGAAAATTAAATAAAGGGTGAAAGAAGAGAAAGGATTCGTGTGCAAAGAGTTGAAGCAAGTAACTCTTCCGGGGTACTGTCTAGGCTCATTGGAAACAAAGAAATGCTTGTGTTCTTGAAGTGACTCCGTCGGGGTATTGTACACACCTACTGGCCGCGAAGCAACATGAGACATGAAAATAAAATTTTAAAATATATTTTACTTATGCTACTATGTACCCCTCATTCTCAATCGAAACAACTCAGATTGACTTAGCTTGGTATATGTGTTGCTGATGAAGAGAATGGTAGGGACTACATCTTTAACTCAAGCTAAGTGAAGAAGCTATGATAATTAAAGAACTGAACAATACTTCTAGAATAATTAGACTTGCTTTGCATAAGAAAAGTTCCATACAAAGAACTAAAGTTCTACCAATGTGTCGCTAATGTTGTAGCAGCTACAACTACCCTCCAAATTTTTTCCTATGCTTTGATTTTCGAGTCTTCCTTCTTAACCATAAAATATCATCTCGCACTAATCTAGGTATTTTTGCTTTGACTAAGATTTGTGTTTTTCATTTTGGCTTTTGTTTGCTTAGTTTATTTTCTAACTCAAAAGTTGATCTCCTAACTTAGTCCCATAGTAGTTCTGGGCTTGCCCCCAGAAACTATGCAATCCTTGAGGGAAACTAGCCTTGCTGATGGTAATTGCATAGTCCTTACATCCAGTGAGCCATGAGCTCAGAAAATGTGCAGTCATGAGGAGGCAAACCAACACTTATCCCAAAAATTGTGTAACCCTCACTAAGCTCAGAAACGTGAGCCAGAAAGCTTCCTAGTACCCAGAATTGCATTTTCTTTCCTCAAAGTGTGCATTGCAACTTTCCCCAGACAAAAAGGAAGCAAAAAACATCCCTAAAAAATGGATCTGTTTTTAGTGTCCCAAAGGAGGCACTTGCACTACTTTTAGAAACTTTTGCCAAGTGTCACTTTTTCTTTTATTTTAGGTGTGCACATCATAAACCCTAATATTTCCAAAGCTATTTAATTGATGTTGTTAGATCCCATTTTCACATTCAATCTTTGAGCTCTAGCATTCTCGAGGAGATCAAGGAGCCTTCGGTATGATCATCATCGCTTTTCCGGGTGACTTTTCCTTTTGTCGTCTTATGTCATTTTTTGTCTCTTTTTGTTGTTTTGCTTGTGTGAGTGTTTTTTCGCTTATTTCTCTACATTGTTTCTTGTTTTTTGACTTGTTTTAACTTGTATAAGTGTTGTTTCAAGATATAGATTGACTTTACCAAGTGTCTCATCAGTTTTCAAGTTTTTGCACCAATGGTCGTCGTTGTGGTGACTCCCCTCACATACTTTATTTTCCTTCTGCTTGATCAATTGCTTCACTTAATTCACATCAATTCATCCACACTTAGTTAGATCTACACTCATCTTCACACCATATCTCATATCTACTTGTTTTCACACTTCCCTTGGGTAGATCTAGGTTTCCCTTGGCTAGATCTCACTTTGCACAGCTGGCCCTACGCAATCTTGATGCCCAAGACACAATATTGGCTTGTAGGATTGTGAAGTACATAGTTTAATATGGCTCAAATTACACTGTCAATTTCCAAGAGCCCTACTCTCAGCTTGGCCATTGAGACTGTACAATGTGCATTCTCTCCCAGGCCTTTTCTTAGGTTGAACTGTGCATTACGTAGTTCCAGTCATCAGGCTTCCACCTTAGCTGCTAGGATTACACAGTGCGTACTTCCCATAGTTAGTCACTCCGCCCTGTCAAGAAAAATTGTTCAATCCCTCACATCTAGTGCCTATATTTCTGCTTTAACTTTCCTTTAAGTTGTTTTGATTTTAAACTAACATTTGCTTTCCATTAGTGCTCTCTTCGTCCCATAGGTACATCAGTTGTTGAGCATCTCTCCAGCAGTCATAGTTAACATGGAATCTAAGAGAGTTGTATCAAAAGAAACCACTGAGATAAGTATTGGGGAAGAATTTGAGCAAACATCATTGGATTTACTAGTGTATGTTGATACTCAATTGTTTATGGAGAAGAGAAAAACACTGACATGGAAACAGATCAAAGACACTTTTAAAAAGGAATTTGAGGCAGACTTAGAGGACAAAAAGGTTTATCTTAGCATCCAGCAGTCAAGTTTATACAAGGTTACATACACATACCTCTCCTTCCCATGTGCGGACATCATCAGCTAGATTGTCTCACATACAGATGAACAGACTATAACATTGAGCAGTACCAACAGGCAGAAGCTTGCCACCTACAGGGAACAAGAATTTTAGAAGATGTATTACTTTCCTGAGCCTATGAAATGCATGGACACACTCTTCTATTACATCCATAGCTATGTGAACATAAGAGAAATTTTCAAGCATTGGGTGAAAGAGCCATCGAATTTTTGACAGAAACCCACCCATGTGTACAAGACAAAGTCCCTCCGGAAGGATTACCAATCCTTGATTATCTTCACTTGCAGAATATATGTTCAAGAGCATAAAAACATTCATGAAGGGTGGGAAATCTTACTGGGCCAATTGGTAAGTGATGGGAGGCCATTCAACTGGTCAGATCTATTGGCTAAACAATTGAAGTCCCATGTAGCTCTAGCTTGCAATCCACCCAAGGATGAGTGAGAAAGGTTATATATGTCTGCATCCTTACTGGATGTAATCTATGCGCAACAGAAGTTCCTTGGCATGAACTAGACTTGGCCACCATGAGAGACTACCGTGAACATCTATTACAATTTTCTTTCATAATGCAGTTATCAAGGAGTAATGAAATGGCTAATTCACCACTTTTTTACCCCCCTATACAAGCTTATATTTTAGCAAGATCCTCCTTACATGTACTGAAAAGAAATGGAGGCAATAGTAGACATTGTAGATTGGTTTACCTCACCAGGTGGAACCTTCATCAGAGTGTTTAGTGGAGAGAATCATCTACATGTCTTACCAAGGTATGCCACTGACAAACTAATCATGCAAGAAGCATCATACCACCTCACTATAGGTTTTTAAATAGCACTGCATAGGAAGAAGAAAGCATCGTGGCCAACTCTTCCTTTATGAATTAGATTATATGAGATTAAGGCCTTGAAAGCTGCAGATGAGGAGGCTAATGACATGTTGAAATTTGAGTTCGACACCAAAGACTTTAATCCATATGATCCCCACATTGTTTACAAGAACCATTGTACAATAGTTTACTTTTCATGGATCAATAGGGCATTTCATTGACTCGAGGAGGATCCTTGGAGGTACTTCTATAATTCCTCTAGACTCAATGAGTTAGTAAGTATAGCAAGGACTTTGAAGGTTGCTCCATAGACAACATTTGTTCTAGAAGAAACAACAACATTAGCAGAAGGAAGAAATCCCATGCAAGACAAGGGAAAGATGAAGATTGTTGACAATCGTGAGGGAGAGAAAAGATGAAAAATGAAAGTAGATCCTCTTATAGTGAAGGAAGCTTTGGCATTGGAAGCAAAGAGGAAGAAACGGATGTAGAGTTCAGAGCAGAGGAAGAGAGAAAAGAAGAGGTTGTAGGAATCATAACTGAAGTTGTAGGAGAGAGGGAAGAATTTGAAGGAAGAACGGGAGTTGAGGAGGAGATAATGAGAAGAGAAGAAGAAGCAGGAAGAAGAACAAAGGCAAGGTGCGATGACAGAGGAAACTATGCTAATATGAGTTGAAGAGATGAAACATCCAACAACTGAGGAGGAAGGTGAATAGATTTAGAATCGATAGCTTACTCAGGAGATTGAGAAATTTATTTAGATGACACACATGCTGTTGGAACAGGAGTTGTAACATGAAGATGTTGACTTGATGCTGAGAGCACAACATGCCATCCCTTAGTCTCCACCACCTCCAACAGTAGAGCCAGCTCTGGATGAGCAAGGAGATATTGTCCTCTTTGATGATGATCTGGTCATGGATGTGTACAATCTATCATTTTTTGAGTTCTAGAAAAGATTATACAAGCATAGAGGAATCACTTTCTAGATGATCACACTTCAAATACATTCATCAAAGAAAAGGTGATAGCGTTGGAAACTAGGAAGCATCTAATATCCATTTACGAAGCTATCTTGGGCAATATAGGAGAAAAAATATCAAATTTTTAGATATGACGGCCGAAAATCAACAACTGGCAAAGAACTTGCAGGATTCTAGGCAAGATGTATAACAACTCCGAGTAGCAGCACATAATACAATTTCTGCATTGGTGGAGAAGAGAAAAACAATACTTGTTTAAGTATCAACACTTGGATAAACCATGCGGAAGTAATATAATGGTTTTGTCACCGTGCACAAATAAATTTTCCATTTTCATGGCCTACAACAGTAGAGAAAAGGGTTTTTCAAAGCTCTCAGAAACATACATGTTTCCATTGCCTATGTACAAGAATGGACAATGCGGTTCAAAGGGGCCCCACTTAACTTAGTGAATAAAATGAAGCCATAGGAAAATATGGAGAAAGCAGAGGTTTGAATGTTTATTCAGAACAATAAGTATCTCGCCTCATTGATTGGTAGCACACATACCTCATTTGTCTGGTTGTATAGTAGTTTGGATGTGTTGGTGAGAATGCATCAAATCCCATCAATCGATTTCCTAACCAAAGCTAAACTCAAGAACCAAGTTTGGTAGGAGGTTGAAGAGTACTTGGAGTAGCTAAGGCAGGAAGACACCAAGGAAGAGTTGGAGCTAAATGCACACAATGTAGAAATTTCACTATAGATTAAACTGATTATGCAATGCACTAAAGAAAAATACTTATACTACTTCTACAATCAAACTTGCAGAAGCTTAATAAATTTTGAGCAAGATCAACTAGAACACATATAACAGAGAAGAAGATTCAATCACACATGAAACACAAAAGAATACTCTGGGGAAAGCCTCAGCTAAAAACCTCGCTATCTGTATTATCATACAAGCAGAAATATCTCAGGATTACACAAAGCTTTAGCTCACAAGCTATCCAAATCTTAGTACAATCCCTCACTGCTGCTCATAGGTAGAATAGACAACACATATTCCTTCCTTCAGTCCTCCAAGCCGCCTATTTCATTACGCAGCTTCTCCTGGGTTCTCCAGCTGCAACCTCTGTGATTCTCATCTCACACAAAACACTGACCTCTGAAATAATTGTGCAATCCTAAAGGAGATAATTCCTTCTGTATGGATGAGTTTCCTTTATAGGAAAACTCCTCCAACTAACAATACACTATCCCTTCGTTTAATCTCAACTGGGTCTTTCTCTGAACTAACATGCATGGGTTATTTATGAGAGAATATTTAGTTATCTGGAGAACACTAGTTGCATGCATGCACACATTAACTGGCTGAACTCGCAATTAGTTCCTCCAACTGTTTGGAACTGATTTAACTGGACTTAACTCAGTTAACTATGCTAACTAATTACAACTCAAATACAACTCATCCTTATCTCCTTAATTAAGGGATAACTTCCTCAATCAAAGGGATAATTGTTGCATGTCTTCACAAAGACTCCATGTTTGAATTTCTCCAACTAATTAACTCAAGATGAATTAATTAATTATTTTTCAAACAGCTGCTGAGACCAAATTCGAATTTTAGTTCTCAATTTTAATTCAGGGACTAATTAAAATTGGAATCTATCTCTAAATTCTATTTATAGCAATGTTATTTTTAGCATTTCTATTTTATCATTCCTTGTTTCTATTTTCAATGCTGGTACCTGAAATGCTATTTATAGCATTTCAATTTTTAGCATTTCTTGTTACTATTTTCAACATACAACGTGTAGAATTTCATCGGTGGTCCAATCAAAGTCAAGAAAATTTTGCTCATGCTTCAGAATGAGTTGGACATAGGTTCCAAGGCAGCATACCCGGATGCCATAGAGGCTAGATTCTGCTTCCATCAAGACATTGTGAAGCAGTTTGAGGACACCATCACGTAGTACCAAGCTTGGCACCAATATTTCACCGAGAAACAGCATGTGGAGGTTGTTGAGCTAGACTTCTCCCAAACTCCAACATCATAGTGTTGTGTCTTATTAGGCTTTCTATACCCAATTTTGTCTTATATCTGTGGGATTGGAAAATGTAATATTATTTATAATTATGTTGTAACTCAAATTCCAAGTGTCAATATTGGAATATGAAAATTCACCATGTAATGTAATGTGTCATTTTGTAAAGAAGTTGACGAGTCATGAGGGTAGTCCAAAGGTCACAAAGGAGAGTTGAAGAGTCATCCCCCTCTTGTTATAAATATAACCTCATAACCCATAGAAGGGGGTTTTAGGAGCCAAGCGTTTAGCTAGATGTGGGATTAGCAAGAGCTTGGGAGTATTTTGAAGAGCCTTGGCTTCTCCATAGCCTAGAGTATACTTCATTGGAGGAGCAGGTGTTCTTGATTGTAATGTTCCACTATTGGGTCCAGTGGTCGTCAATGGTGTATGTTTGGATGGAACTTTCACTTATAATAATAAAATCAGAGCCAACACACTTTCATGCATACGTTCTTATTATGGTAGGACTATTCTTGTTGTATTGGAAATGTATGTTATTTAACTTACACATATGCTTATGAATTATTTTGTTCACATTTAATTTGTTTTGTGGACTATTCCACATATTAGCTTGAGATGTCATTTCACTTGTGTGTTCCTTTCAATTTGTCTATTACCACAGGCTTATAAGGGGCACAATTCATTTTCCCTTCATGTGTTGGAACCTTCATGCATCGCACTTGACTATCCATAGGGTCACATAATTTCTCTTACCCAAAGTTATCATACTTTCCTTTGTTTGTTTCCACGGTCAAGGCATTACACTACCACCCATTGTTGGGACTCCTTCTCCAAATGGTGTGAGGTCTAGTTTGGACTTCATATCAGGGAGATCCCCTTAATGTTGTCGGGTCCCGCACCATCAACACAGCCAAAGGAAGTAATGCATCAAGCCCATGTATTTCATCTCAAATTCTCTTGTAAGGTCCTCCTTACAAGAGTGGATCAACTTCCCATGCCTTATAAGTATCAATTCATTAAGATATAATACCAAGATAACCAACTTTCCATCTACCATAATGTGATAGAGATAGGCATCTGCTTCACTTTTGGTGGATCCCAATTGACCGAGATATGTGTCGACTCGAGTGTACCATGCTCAGGGTGCCTACCCGAGACCATAAAAGTGTCTCCTAAGTCTAAAAACATGTATCTCCCTGTCATATTTGTCAAATCCCTCTCTGTTCTCTATGTAAATCTCTTCCTCACCAACACCATTGAGGAAGGTGGTATTTAGATCCATCTGATGGATCTTCCACCCCATCTATTCATCTAATTTTAGAATGGTTTTGATCGAGGAATATCTTTCCTCTAGGGAAAATGTTTCCTCATAGTCCACTCCCTTTGCTTATGAGAAGCCTTTGGCCACAAATCTAGCCTTGTACTTCTTGGCGCTCGCATCACCTGCATGCTTCACTTTGTAGATCCATATAAAACCAACAACTAACTTTTTCATTTGTCTCAACACCAAATCTCATACACTATTCTTCATGATGGTTTCATACCCCACCACCAAAGCATCAACCCACACTGGTTTAGAAACTTCTTCCTCAAATGAAGAGGGCTTTGAATCAATGAGTTATGTCATGAGAGTCATATGCCTAGTGTACTTGTCTAGTGACCTCCTTTGTTTGCACTAAGGTGTAGCAGCACCTGCGTGCTCCCATGCATCTTATACCAATATATTATCTTCTATGGTTTTCTTCCTCCCCTCCATGGAATATTCTGGTTGAGTGGATTTGTTCACTCGGCCTCCTAAATACTACCCCACTTGTGGCTACTCGAAAACATCTGGAAGCTCCATATGAGTTTCCTCATTTAGATTTAGAAGCTCCTCTTATAATGGGATACTCAATTGTTTCTCTAGATATCATATCATATCCTTCTCCTTATCAAATTTGAAATCTCTCCCCACTACTGTCAACTTGAGTGAGGGGAAATATTGTAACATGCCCTCCCACACTTACGCAAGTTCATCGTTCCAACGATTTAAATATGTGACAAGGATTTACTATGATATGAATCAACCTCATAGGTACATTCAAGTAAGTGGAATTAACAAAATAAAACCTTACTGACCATCCTTAGGACCTGTAGGACCCCTTGAAGCCAAACAACCCCTCTAGGTGCTCAAACCCTGAGTTAACTTTCTTTTTCACTAGCCTACGCTTCTAGTTGCATGCATAATGAGGAAATCCAGTCATTGTAAGCCTCCAATCACATGGATAACCCTACCTCCTAGTTAATGTAGTCTAATTTACTCAGTTTAATGTCTGCGACCCTAAGATAAGAACCACTTTTTCAGGTCTAGGATCTAGACCTCTTCCCATAACTTGATATAACTTTCCAGAATGATGGATGACATAAGAAAAAAGCCATTAATGCAAAACTTAGACCAGAACTTGACCTAAAAAGGCCTGACCATGACATACATTTCGTTAAACATTTTGTGAACATGTAATCAAACAAGCTATAAATGGAAATCTAAACATAGGGTAAACATTTTGTGAACATGTAATCAACAAGATATAAATGAATATTTGAACATAGGGGTCTCTCACTTATCTGAAAATAATTAAGAAGGTCTAATTCCATCTCATAATATTTTCAATAACAACTATTAGGTCATGCATTCAATAACCATTCTTTTATAAATCAAAACACATAAAGAGCCATAACTAGATCCTATCATAAAACCATGATTATAACCAACATATAACCAGAATAATAATAGTGATAGAAAAAACATAAAAACACATAATAAATAGTACATTTAATCATTAAATAGAAGAGGAAAATAGCTCTTATTAACATATGTAAATCCAAACAAGTCAGGGAATTCCACGTACTACCTGACCATAGATTGGGATGAACCAAATCTCTCTTTCAACCAATCACCCTCATGCCATATTCTAAGCATGAATGTGGGTTCTCATGGAATAAACCAAGAAAAATCAAACCAGGGCTTCGAGAGGCCACACTAGTGATTCCACCTCACGGTCAAACATTACTAACCATCACCAGATCAATCTCTACCCAAGTTGTCCAAGGCTCCAATGCATTTATTCCAACCCATCTCCAGGACTAGTAACCCAACCCATAGTTAGTGTTGGGCTCTAGAGTGTTTGTCCAACCAAGGCTCTAGGACTAGTAACTCATCCCACCAAGGGTTGGAGAGAATTTTTCCAACCAAGGCTTCTAGGACTAGTAACTCAACCCAAAACCATAAGGAACATGAGCACCAATCGAAGCAATGAGGTGGGAAACCCACAACACCATGGTTATCCAAGAAATGGAAAGGCTAGGAAAAACCACTGTCAATCTAGGCAATCCTCCATGTCAATGATAGATCATAACCAAATTACCACATGCATATGTCATGCATGCCAAAACTAGCAAGGAAATCATACATCCAACTCAATACCTACAAATAAATCTCATTGTAGTTGTTGATCCCTCTTTCCCCTTAATATTTCTTGCTTTTCCTTTGCCTTCTTTCTTCAAATCCAAAGTATGCCAAATTCTCCAAGATTTCTCCAAGAAAACTATAAGTGTGCAAGAGTAAGAGAGAGAGAGATAATAAATTACGAGTTCCAAAGATTGAACTAACAAAACCTATAAACTGATCCTTAGAAGTTTTTTTATCATTGAGGCCTCTATTTTCTTCATTTTCCTCTATTTTTCCGTGAATTTTCATCACATGCAATTTTGTGACTTTTCACCTTCCATTTCTCTTATTTTCCTTTATTTTCATATATATATCCCAATTAATGCATCTTTTCCTTTTCCAATGCCTTTGCCAATTTCCATAGCCATATGTTGGCTTAGTGGGTCCTGACTTAGGTTCAGAGTTAGTTGCGCCAAGCAAATACCTACACTATTGGCCCTTTCGGCATCAATCCATGTAGCATGGCCTGAAGTCTCACTCGAAGCAGTATTGGGGGATGTTGGAACCAAGTTTCCACATCCAGAGATCAGTGTGATGTCTTTCTATGACCCAGATCTGCCTTCACGCCGATTTCTAAGCCCTTAAATCTTAGCATTGTAACTCCCCTCAATCAGCTTCTAGACCTCCGCAAAGGTCTACAACTGGCTTTTTTGGACCCTAAAAAGGAAAATTAGTTACTTATGCACACCATAGATTACCCTTATATCAATATTTACTCAGATCTACCTAAGTGTTCGATAACTTTAACAGAAAGTTTTATGATGTTCACATAATCACCTAACATTAATTACGTTCAGATAATAAGACAGATCAAATAAACTCACGCATCAATATTGTATCATTATTTTATAAATACATCATTTTATCACAACATATTTCACAATCATACACAACATAAGTAAAGAGATAAAACATAGGAATTTTTGTAACAGTCTACTTTATTGATCTTTAGTATAGGTTTATAGACTCAATACTTCCCTATGCACTCAGCTGTAAGGGTTTGCGCACTCAGCTGCGGACACTACTCTAGGCCTCTACGCATACAACTACAGATCCTATCCTCTTACTTTCCTGCGCTAACCCTCTATACTCCTTCCGTTGTACCCATAGACAAAAGACTTATATCTCTATCTATCTACCTTAGAATCACTAAGACACACTTATTTATATAATCCCATGGTCCACGGACTGTGGCTGGATCTTCAAAAAAATGACTCAAGTTTACATGTCTGAGGGTAAAAACCCTTTTTTACTCTTAACTAATTTTGCACTCTGCGTCCACAATTTGTAGAGACTTTACATCTTTTTACATAAAAATTTGGGTGTTTGCCCCAAAACTGACCCAAGGGACCCCATCCCAATAGCCCCCCAACACAAAGGTTGTGACTTGCCCTTGAGTCACTCAGCTAGCATGGTGATCTTGCTGTGAATATCCCTCAGCTCCACCTACAAAATTGCTACTTCATCTGCGCTTTGCATGGCTGCCTACTTCACCTATTCAACTAGTTGCTCTGTAGTTGGTCCTTCGCTGGCTCGATTGATCTTCTATTGTGTGAGTTGTAAGTTCACCAACTTTTCCTTGATGTTGGTTGAGACATGGTGGGTTCCATCCAACCAAGGGCCCAGCTGTGACTTAAGCATTGCCTCTTTTTTCTATGCTATTTCCACTTGTGAAAGGAGTTTCTTTGCCTCCTACAACTTGGTGAGGCATTACGCTGTAGAAATGGAGTGCTTTATCACCCTAACCTCGTCGTACTACTTCTGGATCACACATATCTTTTTATTCAATATCTACATGGTGGGGTCTTTGTGCAAGGTCGTCACCACTTCCATGACCTATTCGAATAAAGTTGTGCAGTTAATGATTGCAACATACATAGTAGCTATCCCTTATTTGACAACATCTTTACATTGTTCCCTGACTTCAGGCAGAGTTGAAGGCTATGACTTAAGCTCCAGTTCCGTGATTTTCATGTTGATTTCAAATTGAACTCTTTCCACCTCTCTCTTCACCTCACAAATGCCTGCAGCTAGCTTCCAGATATTGGCCTCGAGCAATATCCCCTCAGGTATGTGCAACTCTGGCACTATCCTGCATGCCTCTACAAACATGGCTACCAGTTGGGCGCTCTGTGCCTGGATAATTTCCCTTACCTTTAGGTACTTTTCCTTCTTGGTGAACATTTGTTCATTTCACCCAATACTCAATTATTAAGCTGAGAGTGCGCTGCTCTGGTGCTCTCAATTCCATTGTTTTCCTATTTGCAGTGCATGAAGATACTTAGTAGGTTGTGCTAAAATATTGAGGCTGATGTTCTTTAAGGTGCTAATGATGATCTTATCATTGGATGACTTTTCACGTAGGGACCCTTCCGAGAGCATGATTATCCTGAGATCTACTGTCCTAACCAGCTGTGCAACTTAACTTGTCCCTGGTGTTAGGCTCATTAGTGCGCTGCTGACCGGAACTGCACCCACCTAAATTCTGCTACTATAGATCTGTAGTTCGTGTAGATCCTTATGAATATTAGCTAAGGACTGCAAGTGTTGTTTCTTAAACTACTACTTTAGTTCAACTGTAGTGTCACGCATTTTTTCTTTGATCTCATCGAGATCGCCCTCTATTAGCGTAATGGGATCCAGTGGTGGCTTGGTCGCCTTTGTCTTCTTTTGAGACCCCTCTTGTTGCTATTCCCTATACCTTTTTACCTGGAATGGAGTTGTTTGTCCCTCATCACCTCCACCACCCTACGCTAACTGTTCTTCCTATTCAATTTCAGGGGAGTGGATTCACCGCTTTGCTCGGAGTCGCATTGCTCTTGTTCAGCCTATTGTTTTGTAGCGCGCTCCTTTTCCAGTCAGGCCTTGTCCTCGACCTCCTTCTTTCACTATGTGGCCAACTTCTGTGCCGCCTACTTCGTTGCATCCTTCCTCTTTTTCTCTACTAAAATCCTTATGTCTTTGCTTGTACCCATGTCTAAGTCAGACGAAGAGTGCTAGTCTACTAGTCAATGCTTAATTACCTCCTCAATCACATCATCCATGGTGAGATATGGCAGATCAAAACACTTTTGTTCTAGGTCCTTCCGCACTAGATATAAATGCAGTGGAAGTTTGACTTGAATTCTACATACTCTGACAACTATTCATACACAGTTTTGGACAACTGTGGGTGCTAGTTGATGGCCATGCAGATTCTCACTTCCTTCAAAACCCAGAAAATATTCGTTTTTGTGACTCGCATGGGGTCCTTCATGGCCCAAAGGGAGGAAAACTGTGCAGCCTCTAGTGAGCCTACCTCCAATGGAGGAAACAGACTATCCTCTGGTAGTTCCCAAGCAACCAGCACGATGGAGAGAAGCAACCATGCATAGTGGAATTTCTTGCTCTCATCTTTAGCCTCACGATAATTCATAAGGAAATCGCTACACAAATATTGTGACCAGTTAAACTACATGCCCTCCACGCATTGTGTAGCTAACAAGATCACAGGTGTCAGAACCTCATCCACGTGACACTTCCTCATGACCTTGTCGCTAATATCTCAGTGGCAATTTTTACCACGGGGCTATTGATGGATGTTATGGAGTACCTGCATGGCTTCTTGAGAAGCTCAAATTTCTTCTTCATCTTCTCTGACAAGTCTCGCTCACTTTTCTTTCCACCAAAAATCCTTGGTCGAATTCAAGTCTTCACATGGTAGGAGGATGATCTTATGGACGATCATGTCCATGATGAGGATAGGCATGCCAAGCCATAAGCACCCATCATGCACGAGAGTCAATAGTTTCCATATATAGGTAGTATTTATGTTAGAGTGGTGGTAGTGGGGCACCAATAATAGGTTCAATAACCTAGGTTGCTCTACTCCACGGATCCACTAAACTGTCTCCAACATAGTGACTGTTATAAATCTGATTTGAAAATATAAGACAATGCAAATAAACCAACAAATATCAAGATCTGAATATAGATATAAATTCTTCTTTATTGATTAAACCCTTGAAGTAAGGCAACACCATACATTCACTTCTTAAGGAAAGAAAACACTCCACAAGACATATGTTTTTTCACACAATAATCCTTGACCTCTCTCAATGGGGAGTCTCTAGCCTCTATATAGGCCTCATACATACAATACCATGGGTTAATACCATGGTTCCCTCAATACCATATATCTAATACCATGGGCTTATTACATTATTGCTAACTACTTGTGGTCCCTTACATGATATAGGTTAACCACCTTATTTATTACTATGGCCCATCCCATTATTACATTATCCCCCCTAGGTATATTACATTCCACCCCCCTTAACATGTTTTGTCCCCAAAACATGCGAAGAACACAAATAATAAGATCTACTCAAAAGAGTAGTCCACTGGTACCATGCACGTGCATCTAGCCATCCAAGAGAAAGGTGAACCCTCGATCTCGTTGGTGCCTTGCTTGCTTGAGATGGAATTTGACCTTGGCAACTCTTCTATGTTGATGTGTAGTAGGTGCATCTTCGCTCCACTCTATCTGTCATGTGGGGGTTGTTGTCCTTGTGGCTAATTCGTTGCCATCTTGTTGGTTGTTTTCTTGCGGGGTGATGTGGGTGGTGATATGCTGAAGTGTTAACCAACGATGTATCTTTCTTTAATTCATCACCTAACGGAGCCTGATGGGTATCTGGTATTTGTTGTGGTGCCTGTTGTTGTTTCTTATCTTTCAATATTGTTTCAACCACTGAGTCCCCTTCTGATGTAACATTTTATACTTCAGCCTCTATCTGTTTTTCTGGTACCTGGTTTGATGTTTGTGTGTGGTTATCGACCATGAATGGCTCATCATATGATATGTTAGTCCCTAGAACATCTTCTGCTTTAGCCTCCATGGACTCTACCTACTTATTGATGGAAATATCTTGTAATGTAATTTTCTTCTTTTTATACCAGAGCTTTAGAAATTTCTTTTGCACATTAATATTGATAATACCCACGGATTCCGTCCAAGGATATCCCAAAACAACATCCATGTTATCCATATATGAAGTATAAAAATCACCATGCAACACATACTTATCCAAAGAAAGCTTCAAATCCTTATAAACTTGAACATCCTCATCATCAACCTGTGTGTTTTCAATGTGTTTGGTTGGAACTTGCAATTTTTTGCCAAATTAACATTGATAAAATTATGCTTGCAGCTAGGATTTATAGATACAATCATCTTCTCCTTCCGAATCAATCCATGAACCTGTGATAAAGTGGCACCAGTAGAAAATAACCCCTTACATGTCTCATTCTCCTTTTTTTTAACACAAGACCATTTGTCTAAAAGGATTCTTTCCAATTCTTCATCTAACAGTTTGGTCAACTACTTGTAGTCAAGTTAGAACCACCATTTGGCAGCCTCATCTTTCATACCAAGCCCCATTAAAACCTTCCAAATTGTCCCATATGTGAGCTTTTGTTTCTGTATGAATTCTTCAATAGTAGGGCTATCACCTTTCCTTGTAAAATTAAGATCCGTCATGAAGAGTGTTTTGAGAAAATTTCACTTACTTGGCGAAAATTTAAAGTGGCCATAGTTTAGTCAATATTGCTTAGAATATTTACTATGACCTGTTTTTAGAAATGGAATGACCATTATGCATCTTCCCATGTGATAGAAATCCCAATCTAGGCACTGGAATTTTAGATCCGCACTGCAACTCTCCTGCCGTCACCAAAAATTTTGAAAAAAGAGTTGAATTTAAATCAGCGATATCTCCCTCATCCGTACTCCGATTTGACTGTTTTTTTTTTTTTAATCGAGTATTTTTTGACAAAGAATATAGATCTGCAATTAGTTTTTGTAGGCTTTGCCCCAAAACATATAGATCTGTGCCGCAAACTCACTGCCTCGAAAAATTTTCTACAACACCACTAATTTTTAGATCAGCGATATCTCCTTCATTGGGACTCTGATTCGGTCGGTATTTTTTTGAAATTGGGTATTTTTTCACAAAGAATATAGATATGCAATTAGATTTTTCATATTTTTCCCCAACACGTATAGATCTGCATCGCAATCTCGCTGTCCTGAAAAAATGTCTGCAACACCACTGATTTTTAGATCAGCGATATCTCCTTCATCTGGACTCTAATTCAGCCGATTTTTTTTTTGAAATTAGGTATTTTTTCAAAAAAAATCCAGATCTGCAATTAGATTTTGTATATTTTTTCCCAAAACGTATAGATATGATCTACAAACTCGCTGCCCCAGAAAGTTCCTGCAAAAAATTAAAAAAAATTCTCCACTTTTGCCCAAAAAAGTGCTTTGATACCATTTGTTATAAATCTGATCTAAAAATATAAGACAATGCAAATAAATTGTAGAATTGAGGCTTCTGTGATCCATCATAGTTATAAGAAGAATTTCGGCGTAAATCACATATCGAAAGACCTTTGTCGACGCGTTTCGAACCAACTAGTGTGGTTCATCGTCAGGACAAGTTGAAGAAACAGATCCAGTCTAGCAATTTAAATAGTCTAAGCAGAGACTCCAACAGCTAAAAATAATAACGGCTAATTTTTTACTTTAGGACCCAGGTCAACTTTCTTATTTACTAATATAATATTATTATTATTATTTTTATTATCATTATTTATTATTTTATTTGTGGAAATCAGTTAAATTAGGTAAAAATAAACCCATACAAATGCAAATAAACCCAAGAAATATCAAGATCTGAATATAGATAGAAATTCTTCTTTATTGATCAAACCCTTGAGGTAGGGCAACACCATACATTCACTCCTTAAGGAAAGAGAACACTCCACAAGCCATATGCTTGTTCACACAATAATCCTTGACCTCTCTCAATGGGGAGTCTCTAGCCTCTATATAGGCCTCATACATACAATACCATGGTTTCCTTAATAACATCTATCTAATACCATGGGCTTATTACATTATTGCTAACTACTTGTGGTCCCTTACATGATACAGGTTAACCACCTTATTTATTACTATGGCCCATCCCATTATTACATTATCCACCCTAGGTATACTACAATGACATTGGAGTCTTTGTAATATACTCACTCCATGTAATTCTCCATCACGAGGTGGGGGAACCTCTCATGGTCAGCCAAGTCCCAATCCTCCATGTTTAAAAGGGGAACCCAATCAGATTCCTCCACAGGTTTGATAATGCCTACCTCAAGCATCTTATCGAACTCCAGGTGTACCTTTTCCTTATATTTTGGATTAAGGCAATTTTGCCTTTTCTTGACGAGCTTTGCATCCGGATTCAAAGTTATTTTCATCACACCCAAATCACCTATGATGCCTTTCAAGTCCGAAAAATTCATAGGAAAATGATCTTGGTACTCGCGGAGTAACTCAACAACTTTATCCACTGTGGCATCATCCCAGTAATCTCCAATATTCACAAATTTTGGCTCCGCTTAAGTACCAATGTTTACTTGCCTAGTCTTCAATGGTGCAGTGACATCCATGTTCTTTATCTGCAGACCTTCGACCTCGCTGTGGTATCTAGGTTCTTTATCTATGGACCTTTGAGCTCGCAGTGACCTTTTGTCTCTAGGATATTGATATTCCTTGGATCCTCATCCACCCCTTCAGTAGTCACATTATAGCATTCCAGTGCATGGTGCAGCTGGGTGCTCCAATCTGGTTGAACCAATTCCAAAGGATCCTGTGGAATTTTGAAGATTGTCGCCTTAACTTCTTGTAGCACCTCATCAATGCTTTCGAATCCATCTTCAAAATTGAAGGTCATCAAGAAGCCTTTCATTAAGATATCCAACTCTGCGGTGCTATGGCAGAGCTATGTTTCCAGGTACCAATTTATAGGGATTATGTCCAGAGTGCGACAGAATAATTGCACCCACTCTGGCTACGAATATGTTCCATAGACTTTAGTCCACTTTTCTAAATGATCATGCGGATCATTCCAGCCATCATATTTCTTAGTTAACTGCACTTTAGGATGACCAAACCGCATCCTCATCATCTTGCAATAATCAAACCATTCATCAAAGTTTTCCTTGTCCATACCCCACTATCAAGCGAGCATAACGCAAAGTGCCGAATCCAATGCCTGAAAAAAATGATCCTCCAAGACTTCTCTTTCAAAAGCATCCAAAAACTTATCTACATCGGTTAAACCATCGTAATAAGGTAAATTTCTTACTTTTGTTGACACACAGTGCAATGATTTAGTCATCATATTGCAGCGCAACATAGATACTTCATGTAGCCTATTGTACCAATGCTTCAATTCTTCATCTGAGTCTGAGGTACAAGATATTTTGCGGTCCCATGTAATCCATCCATTAGTTTTGGATTAACTTAATCTTAGTCTCTCGCCGTAATTTTGTATATTTGATCCAAATCATCATCACTTTCCTCATAGTCATGGACCAATTCAGTATAGCGCGGTCCTTCTCCAGGGTCCAATGGTACTACAATGTCGAGTGATTTACTTTCAAATGGCATTCTCTGCTTCTTCAAACTGATTACTGTAGGTTTTAACCTCGTACAGAAATTACCTACATATGAATTCTAAAACATAGAAAATAAACAATATGAGAGCATAACACATAAAACGCATATACATAGATATTTTACCCTAGATCCCAAAACTGAGACTACCAGCTTGATTTTTCATTATATTCCTTTCAATGTTACAATACATATTTATACATGCCAAAGCATCCAATACCATGGACCGAAAACCATCGCGTCCAAAACCATGGACCGAAAACCATCACATCCAAAAACCATGTGTGAAAATCATGCACAAAACCATAGGTAGGTCCGCCCAAACTAATATAGGGTTCAAACCCCCTCAAACCTCCCGGATGGGGGGGTTGCTGCCCCCCCTGTGACCGCCCCACTGTGCAATCGGTGCAGCGAAGGGGGGGCTTCGGCCCCCCTCTAACCCCCCATTTCACTATGTAGGTTAGTCATGGAAAGAATATAACACAACCCGACATTCTCCCACTTCTTATTTTCTTTCCATAGGGGGCCACAGGAGAACTTAGTCATTTCTCTAGCCTTGAATTTCCCATTGTTTCTCTACACCAGGAGAACTTCTCAGAGCTCATAGATTTTGTCAATGCATCTGTGGTATTGTTCAAAGTGTCCACCTTTACCAGCAACACCTTTTTGTCTTCTATCATATCCCTCACAAAGTGATACTGAACATCAATGTGTTTTGTCTTTGAATGATAAGAAGGGTTCAATCCGGGTTTGTAAAACTTGGAGGCAAATCCACTGTATATGGACATCAGATATAATCAAGTTTGGAAGATAACATTTGGATATTTAAAGAAGTACATATTACAACTATAAACCTATTTTAACAATTTCTAATTCATTTATGTAATATATGAGGGAAGAGGCTCCTAACTTAGGAGAACCAAGTTGTCCTTCCCTACAATACTACTTTCATGAAGATAAATCTAAGAGCACTAATTAACAATGGCTTATGATGTAGAATATGTAAAATAAGAGGCTCCTAACTAAGGAGGTCTAGATTGTCCTTCTTCACAATCCTACTATATCACAATCACCATTGCTTCAAACCAGAAATGCAGAAATAACTTCAAATGAGAAAAGGAGAATGAAATTCAGTTTTAGTTCAAGGTCAAATAGAAGGGGAATTTAACTTAAATTCCTTTGTGTCCCTTCATATGTATATTAGAATTAAACCAATATTCATTCAAAAATCATCACACATCTAAATACATTTGAAACAAAAACTAGTCTATGAAAACTATGAAAATTGAACCAAGAAGTGCACTTAGCTTGGTGTGGGGGCCCTCCACCCTTGCCTTGCACACTTGAAGAAATCTCAGCTATAGCAATTTCAGTAAATCAACCAAGCATGAACAACAAACTAGAATGAAACAAGTTCTTCAAATTAGCTCCCAACTCAAATTATACAAAAGTTACATACAAATTCCATTACAAAAGCAATCAAAGTCTTGGCTTTAAATAGAGGTTTAATGAAACAAACTAATATATATTATCTCTAACACTCATATCTACTCATATCCACCTATCTAAGTCGAATTCATCCATTTCATCCCAAGAAATATGGCCAGTCCCATAAAATCTCAAAACTGCCCTATTTCCTAGGAATTTTCTGGTGACTAGTCATGTTTGACCAGCCTTGACCGGGCCTAATAAAGCTTGTTCTGGCCAAACCAAGTGGAGTTAGCTTAGTCCTAGTTCCCAAGCTGTCCATCCATGCATCAAACTCGAGCCCAAGTGTCCTGCAAACATGTCATCCACATAGCTATTACGAGAATTTCTGGTTCAGTCCAAAATTGCACTTGAAACTCAATTTTCATAAAAACTTCTAGAAATTGCAAAATTAAAATTAAACACCTGAATATGCATAAAATACATCAAAATGAGATGGATGTGATGGAAAATGGATGGAAAATATAAGGATTAAGTAGGTTTCCCTAAGCAAAAATAGACCAAAACTGAGGACCAACACCTTCTACCATACCTTTACTATGAAGTATTCGAAGGCCCTTCTCTCCAATATGTCCAAGCCTTTGATGCCACAGCATGGTCTTCTCTCCAGAGACCACTATATTTTCTCTTCCACTTTCAGGAACCATAGAGCTGTTGCACCCATCAACAACAATGCTACCTTGCAGCTTGTACAGAGTTCCAATCCAAGCTCCCCGCATCAATACCAGTGCTCCCCGAACCATCTTGCAGGTATCCTTCTCGAACACTGTTTTTACACCTGCATCATCCAGCTTGCTTACAGAAATCATATTTCTGGCTAATGTAGAAATATGTAGAACACTCGGAAGTGTTCTAACCCTTCCACCTTGCAACTTCAACTTTACTTTTCCATGACCAATGATTCTAGCCTTCCTATCATCCCCTAAGAAGACATCACGACCATCGTGTATTTCTCATACTTGCAGAACTACTCTCTATGGGGAGTGAAGTGAAAGGATGCATTGAGTCAATCAACCATGCCTTGTTATCTACATGTGTACTTGAAGAAGCCAAGTACACATCCCCACCTTCATCTGAGGTGGTTTCCACCTCTATAGAAGAAGCATCATTAGATCCCTTTCCTTTATCAGGAGCTTTAGATTGATAGTCCCTTTTGTAGTACCCTTCCTTTCCGAATTTTCGGCATACCACCTTTACAGGTTTTCCTGGAGATTTAGATCTCCCTCTAGATTTAGATATCCCACTCGATGACTTATTTTTGTTTCTGTTCTAGGACTGTCCTCGTACAATCAAGGCATCACCATTCTGGCTCTCCATATTTTTCCATCTCATCTCCTCCATCAGCAAGGATGACTATTTCATCAAACTGCAAGGCAGTTACATTGCTACCTATTGCAATAACCAAAGTATCCCACGAATCTGGTAGAAAACACAACAAACTAATGCACTTATCTTCATTTGAAATTTTGATATCAACAGATGATAACTGACTTACCACAGTATTAAATGCATTCAGATGCTTTGTCACTGAGTCTCCATCTTTCATCCTCAAGTTATACATCTTTTTCCGCAGGAATAGTTTATTCACTAAAAACTTAGATTGGTACAAAGTCCCTAACTTGTCCCACAAAGCCTTCACCGTAGCTTCCCCTAATACATTCAACAATACTGAATCTGAGACACACAATCGTATTGTGATCTTTGCCTTCCGATCCAACTTCTTCCATTCTTCATCGGTCACCCCTGTTGGTTTAGTACCTGGATCTATCGCGATCCACTGATCTTTATCCACCAACAGATTCTCCATCTTGAGTTTCCACAACTCAAAATTCTGACCATTAAATTTCTCGCTCTCTATCTTTCCACTTCTTTCCATCTTATTTTACTACTAGGATCAATCTCGCAGATCTCCCATTGAACAGGGTCTACCACAGGCCTGAGGGAAACCCCTCAGCAACAAAGGCATCCCACTGAAGCCAAAACATCTCTGATACCAAATGTAGGTTTTAACCCCGTACAAAAATTTCCTACATACGAATTCTAAAACACAGAAAATAGACAATGTGAGAGCATAACACATAAAACACATATACACAGAGATTTTCTCCTGGATCCAAAACCGAGACCGCCATCTTGATTTTTGATTATATTCCTTTCAATGTTACAATACATATTTATACATGCTAAAGCATCCAATACCATGGACTAAAAACCATTGCATCCAATAACCATGTGCAAAAATCATGCACGAAACCATAGGTAGGTCCTCCCAACCTAATATAGGGTCTAAACCCCCTCAAACCCCCCGAACAGGGGGGTTTGCTGCCCCCCTTTGTGACCCCTCGCTGCGCAATCAACACAAAAAAGGGGGAGCTCCCCCCCCTTCTAACCCTTTGGTTCACTACATAGGTTAGTCGTGGAAAGAATATAACACAACCCAACAATTACCCCATTCATATCAATATCCCAGTCAATTCCAAGGAGTGAGGGGTATGGATTGTTGTCATCAACAATCTCTATTAGTTCAAAATCATCCAACGCTCTTCCACCTTCTATATCTACGGTCACTCCATGCAATCATCCCACAGGGATAATCTTCTGCTGGTTCACCATCCTCAACTAAATCGGAGACCACTGCAGTGTAGGCCTCGCCATTATCTCCCATGTTTGTTTAGGCAAACCATTCACATCAGACCCCAAATCCAAATAACCTAGTCCATCTCATAGTCTCTTATTTGTGCGGTGAGTCTCATCTCGTGTAAGAGCTCTATCCTAGGGTTTTCTAACAGATCTAATTAAATACAATAAGAGGCGATAGTTCACTTACTTACAAGACTTTTAAACAAATAAAATTTTACTATTTACATTCTAATAAGCATAACTTAAGGTGAATATTTCATTCTAATAAAATTTACAAGAGTAATCTATGGAGGCATACCTACACCGGTGGCTGGTGGAGATGCCTTTGTCCTGTTGCTCCTACAAAATGCTCCTCTTGACTAACCCAACTGGAATTACCTCCCAACCAACCAGGAAATAATCCCTAGCCCAGGAAACCTCCACAGGTTCCCTATCCCTCTGAGCCCAAGTCTAACTAGATGTAGTGTGTGTGTCCAAGATGAATGATCCAGACCAACATGAACAATATTTCCCTCCTCTCAAAAACCCAAGAAACCTCCACAGGTTCCTAAGATCTCCAAAAAAAACACAACAATTCCTAAAATCACAACCAACCCCACAATCATAAGCAAGATCCCCACCTCCCCTTTTATCCCTTCCCCTTTCCCTTTTTATACCCTCCCTCTCTTCTCCATCTCAAACACCCCTCATTAATGTCATTAATTTCTCATCCATCCTTACAGTTGACTTCTCTTCTCCCAAGTAAATCTAGGAGTACATTTCGAAATGTGACATGAATATAAAATTGGCAAATTAATGGGGGAGGACCATGTATTCTCCCAAGTAAATCTGAAAGTACATTTGGGAATGTGAGATGAATATATATATTGATAATTAAATGGAGAGGACTATGTCTTCTCCCAAATAAATGTGAGGGTACATTGGGGAATGTGAGATGAATATATATATTGATAATGAGTTGGAGAGGACCATGTCTTCTCCCAAGTAAATGTGAGGGTACATTGGGGAATGTGAGGTGTAATTAAATGGAGAGGACCATGTCTTTTCCCTAGTAAATGTGAGGGTACATTGGGGAATGTGAGATGAATACATATATTATTTGAAATAATGGAAGGAGACCATACCGTACCTAAGATTCAATTTGAGAAGGTAAGTTGGGAATTTGAATCATATAAATCATGAATTTTATATTAGACCAATATTTTTCAATATTTTCAGATAATGTAAACATTAACAAAATTTGCAGGATAAGATTTAAGTGGGGCATTACATACACCCCTCCTTTATAAAACTTAGTCCTAAAGTTAGAATGAAAAGATACAAGGAGTTTGAAAGCAAAGCAAACCAGAGAAAGTTATAGCATTAAAATTTGATAAGTCAAACAATGACATTACTTCCCATCAAGAGGCTCTAACTGATCTATATCCTCTTATCCATCTTGACCTACTTCTGTTCCCACCATATCCATCCTATTCTGCTTTATCAGTGGCAAGGCTAGACCTAAGGGTGGAAGAAAAGGACGATGTTACATTTGCAATAAATTGGGTCACTATGCAAGGGAGTTCCCTAATAGAAAGGACTCTCACCGTGACGATGATCAAAATCCCTCTCATGGTAATCGAAGGGATGGAAAATTCAATAGTAAAGGTAAAAGGAATGATGGAAATCGAGGAAGAGGACAACCATTCAAGAAGGCTAGAAATTCCAGGATGTATTAAATGCGCCTGACCTCGGAAAGAACCTGGTGTCCATCTCGGCAATGGAAGACAAAGGCTACAAGGTAGCCTTCAATGATGGCAAGGTATGTGTATCAAAAAATGATGTTAAATATGCCTTTACTCTTGGGTTTCATGTTGATTCATTATATAATGTTGATGAAAGTCAAGTAGGTGTCATGTCTTATGACACATCTCTTCAGTCCGAACTTTGGCATTGGAGGTTTTCCCACCTTCATTACAAAGATCTACAATATGTAAGATAGATGGTAATAGGGATGCCCAAATTCCAAGTAGAGAAAGAAGGTGTATGTCCGGGATGTGCTGAAGGAAAGCTCAAAAGGGGACCATTCCCCTCAAGTCAAAGCAATACCTTTGATATATTATAGTTGGTTCACTCAGGCATATCTGAGGCTGGCATTAAGAGGGAGACTACTACACCACATACTCCTAAGCAGAATGGTGTGGCAGAAAGGAAGAACCATACGATTATGGAAGCTGTCTTTATGGGTAGATGATGTAACAATGTCTGATGTGGAGGAACCCATGGATGCTATTTATCCACCTGAGCCTCCCTCTTCTAGGAAGAGGCCTTCATGGCTTAGGGGGATACTTGATGATGCTAAAGGACATGTTGCACCCCAAGGAACCTTCTGTGAAAGTAAGAAACCTAACAGGTATCAAGGATACCTGACCATCATGAGCATGATTATACAAAATGAGCCTTCATCATTCTCAGATGCCTTCAAGCATCAAGTATGGAAGGATGCTATGACCGAAGAATATGAGTCTATTATGAAGAATGATGTGTGGGAAGTAGTTCCCAGACCCCAAGACAAGACAATTGTCACATCAAAATGGCTTTACAAGATCAATCATGCAGCAGATGGAAGTATGCTCGTTTTGTTGCTCGTGGTTTCTCCCAGAAGGAAGTTATAGACTATGATGTGATATTTGCACCTGTTTCTAGATATACGACCATCCGCTTGATCATAGCCCTTATGGATTCACAAGGATGGAACCTACATCAGATGGATGTCAAGATCGCGTTCCTGAATGGTTCCATCAAAGAAGAGGTCTACATGGAGCAACCCAAAGGATTTGAGATTTATGATTGAAAATCTCACGTATGCAGGTTGAAAAAGGCTCTCTATAGGTTGAAGCAAGCACCTCGAGCATGGTATGAGAGGATCGATAACTACTTGATGAAGCTGGGATTCACTAGGAGTGAAGTCGATCCTAACCTTTAATTTAAGGTTGAATATGATAAGCCTCTCATACTAGTGTTGTATGTGGATGACCTCTTTCTAATAGGTGCACACCCTCTCATTCAAAAATGTAAGAGGGAGTTGGCTTCTGAATTTGAAATGAAGGACCAAGGACTTGAACTGTGGCAGAAGCCAAGGGAAATTTTACTCTCTCAAGGAAAATATGTGGTGTTATAGACATATTTGGGCACTGTAACCTCAATCACATATGTCCATAAACCAAGGGCTTCTAAGCCCCTAAAAGTGTTGTTTCATACCCTAAAGGAACAAGGTTAACTTATTACATAATTTCTCAAAAGTTCTCCCCAAAAAACTGCTCAGAACTAGTCAAAACTGGACCACCTCACCTGCTCCATGATCAGGGTACGATGCATCTCACCTATTACACAAGGGGGGTGTGATGCATACTGAAAATCCCTTCTATAGGGTGCAATGGGCGAGAGTAGACAAATGGTAGAGGCAGTTTCCTCGGTGGAAACCCAAAGAATCTTCTAGAAACTACTCATTTAACACTTGCCTCTCTGAATTCACCTAGGGATGAGTAAGAGATCATGAAATATCCAAGTGGAACTAAGAACTATCAGTGAAATGACACTAATCAAAATCCCACAAGCTAACTCACCCACCTGCAAATATCTATATATGGATCCCTCATCCTAGAGATCCAAAGGGCTAGAATTTTGTATTTTGTAAGGAAGTGCTATTGGTTTCTCTGTGAAACATCATAGTGTTGGGTGATCTAGCTTTTCATGAGGTGAAGAGGGCTTTCATGCTGGGAGGATGGCGCTGGGTCAGAACCACTTAGGTTGTAATCCTCTCTTCTACTACTTTTATCAATAAAGCTATTTGAGTTTTCCTCCATATTCTTGTATATTTCTTAATCTTGTATTGGTGTATGCATTTGTATGGTTAATATACATCTGATCCTATATTTTTTATGGTTATAGATCTCTATTGTTTGATGGTATTACATTGCTTTGACTCTATAGGTGTTCTTTGAAGCGGGACAAGTGAGGAAAGAGTGGTGAAGCTTTGTCAAAGGGGAGAGGAAACAAGCAAGGAGCCAACTGAAAGACTGAGGTTGGTACTCTCTACTTCTCTCTCATCTATCTCTCATAAAGGAAGACACAAGTAACTTTAGTTTGTTTGTTTCTAAGATAGCTACCCATCTTAGTGGGACTAGCAGAGCTGAATGGACACTAGATTTCCCAATAACATGTGGTGAAGATTCTAAAAAGATTTGGTATGATGGACTGCAAGCCTGTGACTATCTCGAGAATCTTAATTTTTAGAAGTTATATGGTAGTGATGTCGGACTAGATTTGGGAAACGCCTCTGAGTTTCAAAAACTCATTCGGGTTGATGTTCTTGGTGAAACTCCATCCAAACATATGTTTCGTAGTTAGCATTATGAGCTCATATTTGGTTGAGCCTCAATAGATTTGTGCCAAGAATCTTATGAGATGTCTTCATGACACAATCTCTCATGGATTGAGATACACTGTTGGAAATATGAAACTACATGATTATTTGAATGTTCATTAGGCAGGTAGAGTGGAGGATCACTAGAGAACTTTAGTGTTGTTTCTCTTTGGATTCTGCTTCGATATAATGGATGAGCAGAAAGAAGAAGTCGGTTGCCATAAGCACCACCAAGACAGGATACTTATCTATGAGTATGATCTCATATGAAGCTGCTTAGTTGGGGAAGCTCTTCAGTGAGCTGTTTGAACACATACCACTGTGATTCTCTGTAACAACCAGAGGTGGGATTCGATTATTGAGGAATCCCGTATTAGTCGATTGCTCTAGTAGATAGACATCATCTGGGATATGGTAAGTCAATGAGCAAGGAGGCTCCATCGCATTAAGATGATGTACAGGTCAATACACCTTGTCAAAGCGCCAAGGAAAGATCTAATCTGTGATTTTCCTAAATGACTTGGAGTCATCAAGAAACCCTTGTACAAGGGTCTCACAGGTTGCATAGATTGAGCTCTGGGAGCTTTGAGGGCTTGCGGTTCTTACTGGAGCAACATACGACCATAGGGTGACTCACCCTCCCCTGGTGGTGTGCACTGGAACAAGATGATTTGCTCTCTTGTGGAACAAGATGATTCACTCTCTTGTGGAACAAGATGATTCACTCTCCTGTGCAGCAGGATTGATGTGTTCTGCTGTGAGGCCTAGACTGATGTGTTCTCCATGGCAATTGTAGCAGGATTGATGTGTTCTCCTATGAGGCCTAGATTGATGTGTTCTCCATGGTGGCCTAGATTGATGTGTTTTCCATGGAAATTGTAGTAGGATTTATGTGTTCTCCTATGAGGACTAGATTGATGTGTTCTCCATGGCGATTATAGCAGGATTGATGTGTTCTCCTATGAGGCTTGGATTGATGTGTTCTCCTGTGAGGCTTGGATTGATGTGTTCTCCATGGTGGCCTGGATTGATGTGTTCTCCATGGCGATTGTATTAGGATTGATGTGTTCTCCTATGAGGACGAGATTGATTAAGTTATCCTATCAAGACATCCTACTCATGTAGTTTGGGACTCATGGGAAGTACCTCTCATCTGATCAATGAGCAGGGAAATGAAGTTAGGGACCATAGTAGTACTGATGGATGAATCTTTGTATCTACCATACTCCCTACACTAGGATAACCTCCATTGATCTGGGATCAATGATACTGGTCTGGGACCAGTGGTAGGAGTGGTACATTCTATGACACTGACTCCGGGTCAGTTGAGACTGGTCTGGGACTAGTGGTATGCACTATGAGACTGACTTTGAGTCAGTGGAGGATGTTACTGGTCTAGGACCAATGGTAGGAGTTGTACTCACTATGACACTGACTTCGGGTTGGTTGAGACTAGTCTGGGACCAGTGGTACATACTGTGAGACTGACTTTGAGTCAATATGATACATCCTTGATCATTTCTTCTTCTTCATAATTTGAACAAAAGCAAAGAAGAATAGAACAAAGCAGAGCAAATCATAATAGAGCAGAGTCGTACATATTAGTATAGGGCAAAACAAGACAAAGCAGAATAGGCAGAATAGAGCAGAGTACGGAAAGGGTCAAGCTGTACAAGGCAGTGCATTTTATGGATAAATAGTAGTGACTGACAAACAGATTGCAGATGAAGTTCTCCCTAGTTGAGAGGGAGTATTAAAATTGGAAAATAGGGCCAAAATTCATGTGAGTCATCTTATTCATGGCTGATAATATGTTCATTAGATTCCTCTCATTAAGAGGTGTAGGATTGATCTAACGATCATCTAATTCCGATAAGTATTCATGGATATATAAATTTATTTTGATTATGGAATTATTATCTAGCCGACCTACAACTCCTGTAGGCTCAAAAGCCCAATAGTCGCATCTATTCAAACATCAATACTTGTGTATAAATACAGGAGGAATTTTCCTCATTTGCACTCACTCATCTCATCAGATCTCTCTCTCTCTACTGCACAGAAAAGAGTCTCTTCTCTACTGTGCAGAAAAGGGTCTCTCTCTCTCACATGTGAAGCCGGAAGTTGCTGAAATTGAAGCTACAACAGCAGATCCAAACTTTGACCAGCATGGACCATCAAACCACCTCTTCTAATATATGCTATAGGTCCATTTGAACCTCCTCTGAAAGCTACAACTTTTGGTGGTGGAATCAAGCCAATCCGACGGACGGTTTGCAAGATATCGACTGCCCTAGTTTGAATGAAGCTACTGAAACTGAACCTGCACCTGCAGATCCAAATTTTGACCAACACGGACCATCAAACATCCTCTTTTTATCTACATTGTAGGATCATCTGAACCTCCTCTAAAAGCCTCAAATTTTGGTGGTGGAATCAAGTGAATCTGACAGACGGTTTGCAAGATATCGACTGCCCTAGTTTGAAGGAAGATGCTGAAATTGAAGCTGCAACTGTAGAAGTGAAGTTTGACCTGCTTGAACTAGAAGATATCCTCATCTAAACTGCACTATAGGTTCATCTGAACCTCCTCTGAAAGCTGTAAATTTTGGTGGTGGAATCAAGTCAATTCGACGGACGGTTTGCAAGATATCGACTGCCCTAGTTTGAAGGAAGTTGCTGAAACTGAAGGTGCAACTGCAGAAGTGAAGTTTGACCTGCGTGGACTAGAAGATATCCTGATCTGAACTGCACTGTAGCTTCATCTGAACCTCCTTTGGAAGTAACAATTTTTGGTTCATCTGAACCTCTTCTAATTTTATGAACTCTGTCCCTTTTGACGATGTTTTCTTTACCAAACCTCAAATTCTAGAGCTTCTTCTAGGTTGTGGATGACTTACATTCTCCTCCTCCTGAATTTTTTCTCCTTTCTTATTTTTCCTCTTACCCTGATTTTCTTCCTGATTTCTGTCAGTTCTTCAGGTAGTAATTTTTCATCATCTTTTTGTAATGAAGGCTCAAGTCTATCTTTAATAATTATACCAATCTTCTTTCTTATGCTTCTTCTAACATTATCTTCTTTGGGTGACTCTAGTGCTTCTTGGAAATGGTTTCTAATGAGGAAATCCTCCCATGTATCCCCTATGCCTTTTAAATGAATCTCAATCAGTATATTTATCAGCCCATGATGGTACATGGTTGTACCTATGAAATCTATTTTATTTTTCACATTTGAGGCCATTCTTCTTAAAGTATTTAGTAGGAAGAAAGGAAGATGGATTTCTCCATTTTCTAGGAAATTCATAAGGAAACGGATATCGTAGACATACATGCAACCAAATCTCCCCTCACAGGTGATAAATTTTTGTAATATCAAAAGCATGTTCCTCCACTTACTTTTAAGATCTGAAATGGGAATTCCTTTTCTAAAAACAGAGACATCCATACCTGGGTTCTTGAGTATTACTTTCCATGATTCAATGTGGAATTCCTTGTTTTTGAACCATCTTTCACCATGCCTTGGAAGTTTTTTAGCCTCGGTTATGAATGAATTCTTTACTGCAAAGTTAATATTTCCAATTTCTACCTTTGTACCATCAAAAGATCTAGCAAAGGATTTTGTGATCTCTTTATGAAGACTATCAAATTTCTCGATGAATTTGAGCCACCTAGCATTCTGCAACATTTCTTTGAGTTGTGGGTATCCTTCCATATACTTGGCTCCTATCGGTTCTGATCTAACAATGAGCCCCATTCCTTCTACTATGCCAAGTTCCTCAATCTTCAGAATTACCCATCCTGGTTTATGAAATGGACTGACTGTGAATGTGGTGAAAAGAACTGTATGTTTGCATGAAATAAGTAGATGGTAAGGGTTTTGGAGAAACGTGAGCATGTCACGTCGTATTCATGACCGTTAGAAATAATGAGGGAGTTAATTATGGAATGTTATGTGACAGAATATGGAGGATGTCGTGGATATGTAGTACGATAGAGATTGCAATCAAATCAAATGATGCATTGTCAAGGAAACATATGAATGCCCATATTATACATACTCTATGTTATAACCTTGCTATTTAAAATAATTTTTTTCACTTTTACCTCTTAGAAATTAACCTTTTTGTTTGTTGTTTTCTTTGATGTTGATCTGCAGATACCCTTCTTAGCATATCAGTGTCCAAAACAATATTCTTCAATTCCCTACAATCATCATTTGTTTGGAACAGAGCTGCAGAATGGGATATGGCTACAGAATCAAATTAACTGCGGAATGGAATTAGCTGCAAAACATGATGAAGATGAAATATGGCTATTGAACATGAATGTGAAATGGAATGAAAATGGAATATAGCAATGAAAGGGAATGAAAGTGAAGTGAGATGAAATGAATTTGCAGATTAGGAACTGCAAATGGATGTAGCTTTATGTCACTACTTATTATAGAAAGAAAATTGGAAATATAGGATGTCAGAAATCTTTGATTTTCGCCTTGTATTTCCTATATAAGTAAGCCAATGAACAATTCGTTTCAGACTTATATATAATATATATATATATAATATATATATATATATATAATATAATATATATATATTATATATATAATATATATATATATATTATATCTATATCTATATATATATATATATCTATAGATATAGATATAGATATAGATATAAGATATAGATATAGATATTGTGAAATGGAATGAAAATGGAATATAGCAATGAAAGGGAATGAAAGTGAAGTGAGATGAAATGAATTTTGCAGATTAGGAACTGCAAATGAATGTAGCTTTATGTCACTACTTATTATAGAAAGAAAATTGGAAATATAGGATGTCAGAAATCTTTGATTTTCGCCTTGTATTTCCTATATAAGTAAGCCAATGAACAATTCATTTTCAGACTTATACATTTTATTTATATATTTATTATATATATACAGGAAAAAATAAGTTTGTGGAGAAGAAGAATTCTTCTTCACCAACTTTATCTCAGTGTTATCTTAGAAAATTATGACAAAATCCTCACTTGAAATTGGCTTATGATATATCTTTAACTGATGACCATTCATAAGAAGGGGTACCTTTCTCTCATCTATTGTCCTTATTCTCACTGCTCCATTATTAAAGACTTCTTCAATCTCATATGGCCCAAGCCAATGAGTCTGAAATTTCCCTTGAAAATCCTTGAATTTTGAATCGAACAAAAGTGCCCAATCCGCTGCTTGAAACTTTTTCTCCTTGATATACTTATCATGCCATTTAGCCCTTTGCTATTGGACTAAACTGGTTCTTTGAACTGTATCTTGCCTAATTTCATCAAGCTCATTGAGTTTCTCCAATCAATTTTTCTGTGCTTCTGATAAATCTAGTCCTAATTGGACTGCCATCTTGAAGGCTTTGATTTAAAACTCCATAGGGAACAGGACTTGCATCCCATAAACAAGCTCATAGGGAGTACGTATTGTTGTGTTCCTCCATGTATTTCTGTAGGCCCATAAGGCTTCAGGAAGCCTTTCTACCCAATTTCTTCTATGTAGATGTACAGTCCTAGTGAGAATTCCTTCAATCACCTTATTGGTAGATTCAACTTGACCATTTGCTTGTGGATGGTAAGGAATAGACTTCCTATGTTTTATCTTGTATTCTTCCACAAGTCTCTCCACCATTTTAAATGTAAATTGAGATCCTTGATCTGTCACTATTTCTCTTTGAACACCAAAACGAGTGAAGATTTCCTCAAAAAGAAAATTAACTATAGATTTTTCATTAGAAAAAGGTAATCCTTTAGCCTCTACCCATTTGGTGACATGATCGGTGAATACCAAAATATACTTCTTTTGTTTAGATGGAGGATTAATTGTTCCAACAAAATCCAAGGCCCATTTTTCAAAAGGTTCAATGAGTTCCTGAGTTTGTAGTGGCATTTCATTTAAAGGAGCAGGTTTCCCTACCCTTTGACAGCTGTCACACATTTTGACATATTCTTTGGCATCTCTGAGGATGGAGGGCCAATAATATCCTAAATGAAGGATTTTATAGGTTGTCCTCTTCTCAACAAAGTGTCCACGACAAGGTTCATCATGACATGCCTTAAGAATTTCAGGCATTTCATCTTCTCAAACACATCTTCTGATCATGAGATCTGGACCTGTTTTATATAATTCATTAGTAATCTATCAGTAACTTGCACTTGTTTGAATGATTTTTATTTTCTCCTTAGGAAACAAATGTGAAGGTAATTTTCCTGTGACTAAGTAATTAGCAATATCTACAAACCAAGGGGTTTAAGTAGTTACTGCAAAAATATATTCATCAAGAAATTTATCTTCAACTTGAGTGTCATATTTGATATTTTGAATTCTATATAAGAAATTAGCAACTGTTTTTTGTTTTCCAGGTCTATCTAAAATAGTGATGTTGAATTCTTGCAGGAGTAATAACCATCTTGTAACTTTGTCATTAGTAATCGGTTTATTCATTAAGTACCTAATTGCAGAGTGATCTATATGAACAAAGGTTTCATAGCCTATTATATAATGTCTGAACTTATTGATAGCATGAACAATGACTAAGAATTCCTTTTCAGTTACAGTGTAATTTAACTTAGTGGGAGTCAAATTCTTGCTTGTGTAATAGATGGCATAAGGGATAAAATCTTTTTGTCCTAATACAACTCCCAAAGCTGTATCTGAAGTATCTGTTGAAATATGAAAAGGTAGTTTCCAATTTGGACATCTTAAGATGGATGCCTCATAACTTTTTTCTTTCAAAGTCTCAAATGCTAACTGGTAATCAGGATTCCAATTGAATTTGCTATTTTTGGTGAGCAATTTAAAGAGTGGTGATGCTGGTTTAGTGAAATTTTCTATAAACCTTCCATAGTATCCTGTGAATCCTAGAAAACTTCTAACATCCTTTTGACAACTTGGAATTGATAATTTAGAGATGACTTCAACTTTAGGTTTATCAACTTTAATTCCATCTCCTGAAATGTGATGTCCTAAAAAAATCCCTTCTGTAAACATCATAAAACATTTTTCATGGCTTAGTGAAAGGTTTGTTTCCTTACATCTTTTAAGAACCTTTCCCAAATTTTCTAAAGCTTCCTCACATGTATTCCCATAAACTGTAAAGTCATCCATATATACCTCTACACAATCATGTATTAGATCATAAAAAATTCCTAGTACTGCTCTTTGGAATGTTGCAGGTGCATTGCATAATCCAAAAGGGAGTACTTGGTAGGATAAGTTCCCCGTGGGTAGGTGCTACCTGAATCTGATTATAACCACTAAAACCATCCAAAAATGAGAAGTACTTCTTACTTAATAATGTATCTAACACTTGATCTATAAAGGGCAAAGGAAAATGATCTTTCAGGGTAGCTTTATTCAATTCTTGATAATCAATACATACCCTCCATTTACCATTCTTTTTAGGCACAATCACTAGAGGAGAAACCCACTGGCTGCCTGAAATTGGGTAAATAAAGTTTACATTCAGAAATTTTTACAACTCTTCTTTCACAATTTCCCTAAGATTTAGATTCATCCTTCTTTGAGGTTGTCTAATAGGTTTATAATTTTCCTCAATGTAGATGTGATGTATACAAGTCTTAGGACTAATTCCTTTCATGTCAGTGTATTCCCATGCATATGTAGAAGTATGTTGTTATAAAGTTTTGATTAGCTTTTCCTGTTGTAATTTTTCCAAGTTATTGTTTATGTTCAATGTTTTCCCTGGGAATATTTCAACTGTAGAGCTACCAAATTCTTCCATAGAATAAAGAGACATCTGCCTAGATGAAAAATATTCAATATTGTATTTTTCTTGCAACTGATCATGTTCATATTCTGGAGGTGATTCAAAATTTTCCATTTTATATAAGATTTGACTATCTTCACTAATGGTTGAAATAGTAAAGAGAGGCTGAATGTCATTTTCATCATTAATCCATTCTTTGTCATCTATCTCTATGATTTTTCTTGCTGGAGGATATAGAGTGAATTTCTTAGTTGAATTACCATCAGAGATATACATATCACCAGATCTACAGTTAATGAAAGCATCATATGTAACCAGCCAAGGTCTTCCTAATATAAGTGGATGTCCTCCTAGATTACTCTTTGGGGTTAGGATCATAAATTTAATAGGTTACTCCCAAGAGTCAAAGGACATTGAAATATCTTCTAACACACCATCTGGTTTGATTACAGATCTATCTGCCAATTGCAGTAATGTAGGTGTATAAAGAATATTGGGAAGTTTGAGTTGTTCCATGGTTTGTTTTCTCATGATGTTTATTGTTGCTCCTAAGACAATCAATGTATTCGAAATTTCAACTGCATCGATATGTGTTTTTACAATTGGGCTTCCTGGATCTACATATTTTTGTATGGCAAATTTTCCCATCATTATGTCTGTTATTTTTCTTGATAGTTGAATTCTTTTTACTTCTTTTGTTTTTCTTCCTGGTTTCTTCATGATCAACTCCTTTATTATTTTAGCTAGAATTGGGATCTCCTTAATGGCTTGTAACAAAGGGATTTTGATACAAACATTTTTCAATTCATCTAGAAAATCATTATTAGGCAACATAATACGATTTTCTACCCCTCTATTAGCTTGTAACCTCTCTAGAAAAGGAGGAGTAGAAGTGGATACTGGTTGTTGCTCTATGATAGGAGTTGAGTTTATTGGTTCTTTCTGTTTTTCATTTTTAGTATTCTGGTTTTGAGGAGATGTTCCTTCAAAACTTATATTTTGTTGTAGAGAATTTTCCTAAGAATTAGCTTTTTCTTGAATAACTACGGAAGGATTTTTCTTTTCTAATATCCTACTAGATGTCAATTGGACATCATTGAGATCTAATGGAGTGATCATATAAGTTGGAAATTGTTTTCCTTCCACCATATAGGTATTATGAGGATTTTTATTGTTGGGGTTAGGTAATAGTTGGGCAGGTACCTGATTTGGTCTTTGTGGAAATGGCAGTGAAAGTTGAGGGTTTTGGCTTTCAAGTTGGGGCTGTTGAGTTTGTTGAGGAGGATAGTTTGGATATGATGGAGGATATTGATAGTATGGAGAGAATATTCCATAAGGATTGTGCATTCCTTGAGCCCAAGGTTGAGTTTGGGATTGAGATTGAGGCCAAGGTTTCTGCCAAGAATTCTAATTTGGAGGGGGGTGCATACACATTTGGTTGTTAAAACCCTGATTTTATTGCCCTTGCCAAGGTCTTCTAGAGACAAAGAAAAGAGATTCTGTTGGATTTGAAATTGTTTCCTCTTGAAAAAGAGCCTTAAGACTAGGAATTGAAGGACAAATATTGGTCTCATGGTTCTCTGAACAAATCACACAAGTCTCTATGACTTTTGCATCTAAAGGCCATTCTCTTAAAGCCTGATTTTTTCTGCATTTGGGACAGAAAATAGCCAGAGCACCAGTCTCGACTTTTTTCTTGTTTTGTAACTTAAGTGCATCTATCTTTTCAATAAGGCTCCCTAGAATATTTGTTTTAAATTCATCAAGCATGTTTCTAATTTCTGCCCTACTCATTGATCCAGTTGCAGATTTACTCACCCTAACAAGAGAAGGATCTCTTAGACCTTTCCTAGTTTTGGATTTTCCTCTTGAGAGATGAACACATAATTCTCCAATGTCACTTAATGGGAGTTGGGAGATATCTCCCTTCACCATTATGTTAAGGATGCTTATCCACTCATCTCTAATGGCTTTTAATAAAAGAGCTCTTAAAGTATCTTGATCTAAGTTATCCATTTTTTCTCTTTTTAAGTTATAATTGAATCTCTCAATTAAATCCTCCAAATTTTCATCCTCTCTTTGCATCATTTTGAACACTTCATCCTTGCGATTGATAGGCATGCAATAATCCAAATATCTGTCCAAAAACACTTTCTTCATGTCATTCCATGTTCTAATAGACTAAGTGACCAATCCCATGAACCATTTTAAAGTAGCTCCTTTCAATGTTGAAGGAAACAATTTGAGCTTTTGAGTGTCTTGTAAATAATCATAAGTTTTGTACAAGACTTCAAATTCAAATAACAAGGTTTCAGGGTCTTCACTTTTTAATCCATGAAAATTTGGGAGGATAGAAGGTGAGATATTTTTCATTGTGGCATCTATTTCTTCATCAACTATAGGGATTCCAAATGAATTATCAACTTCCCTATTTCTTGTACCTCTTCCATTATTTCCTCTTCCTTCTCCATTATTTCCTCTACCTCTTCCTCTATCACTTCCTCCTCCAAACAATGAGAAGTCTCCATCATCTTCTTCTTCTGCCATTATAGTTTCTTCAGCGTTAATATAAGATTCAACCTGCAAGGTTAATTGTTCTTCCTCTAGTTCCTCTATCAATGGTATGTGGAAGAAAGGTTCTACTTCTTCTTATCCACTATGTATTCTTCATTCTTCAACTAAAATATGTTCTCTTGTAGAGGTGAAAAAGGCTACTCCTTCTGTTGGAGATCCAAGATCTTCCTCTAGGACTACCTCAGTAGATGAAGTAGGAGATCTTCTTAATTGAATTTATGACCTTAGAACTTTAGGAGGTCTATGGCTAGGAATATGAGCTTGAGATGGAGGTGTATCTCTTCTTAGTCTTGGTGGAGTAGGTGGTGTTGTATGTATTGAACTCCTGCCTCTAGCTATGAATCTACCCCTAGAGTCTCTTTCTCTATGCATATCATTTTTTTTTTTTAATGTAAGAGATAAGGTTACCTAATTACACTTCCCTGGAAATGGCGCCAAAATGTTTAGTCAATTTAGTGTCCTAAATTGCTTGAATGAATTATTAACCGAGGATTGTGGAATGATGAAGTGTGATGCACTATATGTGCTTAGTTAACTTTCTCTTACTTTTTTGTTTTGTATTTTCATGTTTGTTTTGGGGTTTTATGTTCTTTGATGTCTAAGAATATATAATCTATGAGAGATTACATGGATCTAATGAGTTTTAAAGGAAAGGAAAGGTTCCTAAGTTAGTCTAATCTCCTAAAAATGGACCAAGAATTGTTTTAACTAGTTAGAACCCAATAAGAAAAACAAAGCATCTACCTTATCCTACCATTTAGTCCTAATCCATGGATCTAATTATTCAAACAAAAAGTGATATTGATGCAGAAGGTAATTCAATAATTGCATTCATTTAGCCATTCAACCATTCAATTTTGGAATATGATAGAATTAATCTCCTTGAAATGATTTTTTGGAATGTAAAGTGATGCAACTAAGTAATGACTAGAAAGCAGAAAAGAAAAGATAACAACATGTAAAACTAACAATGTACTGAGTAAGCTCAATCACTGCATGCATTAGATATTTAACCATTTAAGTTAGAATTATCATCATTTTGAAATAGTTTTGAGAACATCTATTAATACAGCTAATTGATGGTTCTATGCTAAGAAAATGAGTAACAAAACTGTAAGAAACTAAGAAACCATATATTCTTATTAATTCATTCTCCTTTCAGTCATTTTTCATACAATATCTTAGAAGAACAAGAATGCACAATTGTGATTTTATCCTTACACTATTGGTTACAAACTGAAATGAAACAAAATTAGAGAAAATAGACTTGTAGAAAACAAAGTAATAGAAATTAAATTGAAAACAACAAGTGAAAAACCTCCTTCAGTCCAGGGGCCCACTGCAACTGATGTGGTTGGATTCTAGCTAGTTAAAGATGCACTTTTAAACTACCATTGACAAAATAGAGTTTGTATTATGAAAAAAACAAAGTTTGAATACAGAGAAAATAACATAACTGTCTAAGAGAAAATCTTGCCACAGGTGGGTAATTCGAATCTATCACGACTGTTTATAAGAAAAACATGCTACATGTGGCTTAATTCGAATTGTAATGAGACTATTTAAATTCTGATCAGCTACAAGTGGCTTAATCCGCATTAACTCAACTTCTGATCAACTATAGGTGGCTTAATCTGCATTAACTCCTCAACATAACTGTTAGACTCTTGATTAGCTACAAAAGAGAAAATCAAGAGTACTACTGCTTCTAGATAACATATTTGACTCCATCTTTGACCATGACTTTAGGCATGCTTTTATGTCGATTTGGGCCAAGTGAATAGGATATAATCCATGTGGAGATGATTATAGAAATGCCCATGTTGCCTAGTTCTTCATTTGACACTTGTAACCTGCCAAACCATGAGAGTAGCTACAGAAACTACAGTTAGATACAGAATAGGCTATGTTCTATAGCTAATTTGCAAAAATCTATTAAAATAGCAACAACATGAAAATATAATATGTTGATCATTTTAATGGTTTCCTAAGACAAAACCTAGCATTTATCATTGATTGGTTATGTAGTCTTATGAGAAAACAAGAGAAAAAGGTGAGAACAAATGTCAAGGGGAAGGTAGTTCTGAGGTTCAACACAAATATTAGTCATTCTTTTACCTTTCACCCGCCTGATCCAACGACTCTTATGCCGTGTTGCTCATTACCTCCTCTTTTGACCAATTTTGACTAGTTTTGATGCTTTTACTTCTGTAACTTAGAGAATTAGCATTAGATTAGTGATTGATCTAGTAATTTTGCTTAACATAGTTGTTTAATTGGTTAGCTAGGGTTTGGTGTGATTTTAGCATTACATGATTGTTTTCTTCATTACTACAGTAGAGTAGCTCTCCCTTAGAGTAGATTTTCTCTTCTTCCATCAAAATCAAGCTTCTTTTGACCCTATAGAAGTCTAGCTTTGAACCCCTGGGGTCTCTTGTCGGATGAGCAATGACAATAGGTAGTACCTTCACTTCTACTTGTGCAGATAACATTGTCACCTCCAAGTTTGTACGAACCCCAAGTTGATAAGTAAAGCTAGTAGCCCTGGGAGTTGTAGAATTACTTCTGCAATACCTAGGCTCATCACATTGTAGCCTAAGGTTTCATTTACTTTTTTTGCTTTTAGGATATCCAGTCACTGATATTAAAAGTGGAATTTTGGCACACTTGCTTAGAATTTCACCACTAACATAAAACAATTTCAACATTAACCTATGGGTCAAGGGAGAGTATTATGGGACTTTATGATCTAGGTGGATATTTGTGGCCACCTTCATATTCCACTTGGACCCCCACCATTTTTTCTTTCAATTTTTCATTTTCCTTATTTGTAGCACAATTTACTATTTTTGGCAGTTTTTTGGGTCTTGAACTTCAGGAGCCATTTTGAGGTCCTAAGCAACGTCTTTTGGGAAACCTGGGACCAACATGGGTTGTGGACAAATATTGGTCATTCAAACGTTGTATCCCTCAGATAGATATTTCTAATGAGGTATTATGAATGTCAAACAGAGATTGTATGCCAATGTTACAACCCCAGGAAGTTGATGTACCAATTTACCCAAACGGGGCCCATAGTTTGTTGCTTCATCTCCTAGGGTTATATTTTTGGATGTTTATGGATTTCCATTATTTCTCAATAATAAATAGGCCTTTGAACCTCATTGTAAATGTTACACATCATTTTGTCACTACCCCTGTACTCCCCATTCCTTGATCCTGGCGGACCTCTACAGTGAACCCTACATGCTTACCCTTCATGAAGAAACTCCCATTGTGTCCCTCTTCATGAGCAGAGAAATTCCCTTTTGCACGATTTCCACAAAGACTTCTGTTTGTCCTAGTTTACAAGACCGACGCTAATGGCCTTTGTCCTCCTCACGCCGATATGTAGGGATTAACACTGTCCCTAGCGTCGACCAGAGTGACTGAGGTTTGTTCCAGTCATGTCAGTCCTCTTATGGAAAGTTTTTTAAATAAAGAGTTGAAGCTTCTAGCTCTAGAAACTTCGTAATGGAAGTTTGGTAGATGGTTTGGCCAGATGGGGTCGAGGATGTCATTATGGGCTCCTTTCCCCTATAATGATGGAACTACATCAAGAGATAAGACCTTCTCCCATGAGAAGAGGGTCCATCTCCCATCCATTCATCCTATATAGACCTCCCTTTTTCCCAAGCACAAGCTAGTGTTAATGTTGGTGTGCTAGTGCTAATTAAGTTTGGAGTAGACAACAAGCTATTGATGGTTGTAGCTCTCTAGTTGTGTGAGGGAGAAGTGTGAATTTGGTTTAGTGTGAAGCCTGAAGGGAAGAGACTTGAAACTACTATTGTTGAGGCCATCATGGAATGTTAGAAGAAGTGTGTGGGAACCTGGTTTTGTCGGAGGAGAATGGCAACGTCAAGACAATGGTTGTAATCTCTTCTTGATTCAATATATATGCAAATATCGATTGATTTCCTAGATGATTTGTCATCTTACATGTTCATGGATTAATGTTTCTTGACTTGTTAAGTAGGTTGAATTACAATTTGTTTATTATCATGGTTTTTGTTTGCTATTGTTTACTTGTTTCAGGCGTTTGAAGAAGGAAGTGAGAGATAGTTGAAGCAATCAAGCAAGGACATCATCAACGGGATAAGTGTACTAAGAGGTAGGCCCTCTTAGTTGGTTCTAGTCTAAGGAAATCTTCCTTAAAATGTATCAATTGTGGCTAGACCCATTATTGGGCTAGAGGAATTGTTTGTGTCCGCACTCATGATTTCACTTCACCACAAATTGGTGACCATACTGGGGATAATATCCTTCTGTTTGTCTTGTTGGAGATTTCATGATTTCATGTGAACTTTTCTAGTTCCACTTTTCCCCTTTGGTTCTGTTTCTTTTATTTTGATTACTGCTCTGAGTGTGAAATTCATAGTAGTAGATTTGGTCCCTATTTAAAAAAAATATTTTTTATTCTTGGCTCCCTCGCTTAGCATGCTTAATCTACTAACAACCACGTTGATTAGAAACAGTCATGCCAACTGACCTTTGGCACTTGTTGTCAGCTAGGCAGGCACACTAATGCATGTAAGTGAAGACTATGGTTTATCCCCAATCTTGGCCAGCATGTTTTTCTCTCATGATTTCAACCCTGTAAGCCTTTTAGACTGTTTTCTCCCTGACTAGAAAGTTTCTTTTCATTTGGTTTTGTTTTCTTGTTGGCTTATCATCTTTCTACTTGATTTCTTGAGTCATTGGATGGTTAGTGACACTAGGGAATCTAGATCATCATCCATTCAGCTAGTTGTGAACTCAGTGAGTCGAGTTGTTGGTGTACTTACTCCTTGCATTTTGTTTTTGGTCCTTTTACGACTTTGACCTCCATTTCACAAGTTTGAAAAGTTTTCATTTGCTTGTCTAAATGAATCTTTTCCAGCATGGATTACATTGCTTGTCTTGTTATTGGTAAAGTTCGTGTTTCATTAGTTTGAATGAGTATCTCTTTTCATGTTTTCATTTTCTTGAGGAGCTAATTGTCTTGATTTTTTTTCATTGAAGAGTTGGATGCGAAAAGTTCATTTCGTTGTTTCATGAAAAACGCATGAAATTCTAGTTTGTTGCATCATATTGCTACGATAGTGAACATCATTAAAAACTAGGATTGCATTAGCATTTGAAAAAGAAAATATCTTTTTTTTTTTGCTATTGAAAGGACTGTTAGAAATCTGCTTGTCAGGAAATTAGGAACTAAAATGAAATTTTCATTAGTTTATTTTTTTCGAAAAGTGAAGTAGTGAAGGACCATTTTTCTTTCAGTTGCTTGGTTATTTGCATTTGATTATGTAGTTTCTACCCTCTCTAGTGTAGGAAATTCATTGAATTGAAAGGGTCTTGTCTCATTTAGTTGCATTTAAGGTTTTTTGAGTCACATTCCTATGGCCCGAAAACTGAGACATAACTCAAGATAAACTTTAAAATGAACTTAATTAACCTAAGGTGCATTTGACATCTAACAATCATATCTAGAAGATCTAGGCTAGAGACATGTTCCAGCATCTTTAAACCTAGTAGTTGTCATTAGCTTTGAAATTAGACATCGCTAGTATGGATTTTTTCTCCCCGTACCATCAAGTATATAATGGGAGACCCCCCTAGCCTGCAATCCTTTATCCTTAGGAAACCGAGTCGACCGCCTTGCAAATGTGATACACGGAACATAGCATTCAGGGATATTGCTTGCTCGTACTTCTCGGTTCGCTAAGAGGTATTCTACAGTTCATGGTTGCTTAGTAATCTTGTTTATCTAGGGCATCCAGAGTAGTCATTTGATCTTTTAGAATCATTAAACTTAAAATATCATTCAAGCACTTGTCCTTTCGATCTTGTTTCCAATCGAAAGAGATAGAGTCATCTTTGTTTCTTTCCCAACTCTTAAAAAATGAAAGAACATGGGTCCATTTATGCATCTTAATAATTGATTGCCCATGATCCAATAATTTCCTGTCAGACTTTTCTAGACTGAATCGTGAGTTTCCCTTAAAGAACATTTTAAAGCCTTGAAGTTTATTTGTCTCTTTTCTATTAACTAAGACCAGATCATCGTGGCTGAACACTTTGGTTAACCTAGTTCCTCTTCAACTCCTCCATCTGAAAGATTTCCTGAGGAGTAGTTTCTTGAGCTTCTAGAGTCACTTGAGGACCAAGGTGTTGACAGAATTTTTCTGAGCTTTCAACCTTTGTCATCTCGTCCTCCGCCTACTTTAGATACTGCGTCATCTGTTGATCTTGTCTCAGAATCTCCAGACAATCTCGTTCAAACTCCATAGAGTTTTTTAACCACTGATAGTATGCTCAAACTCTTTATCTATCCTATGAATCCTTTGTTTGACCCTATTGCGATATCACCGCAAAATCTTTACAGTCCATATGATTAGCTAGGTGTTCCTTTGGAATTATCACCTCGTACTTGTTTGTTCATGGATATGGAACCTAAAGGCGATGCACTAGTCTCCTCTACGAAATAGTTAGAAGTTTCTACTCCACACACTGTCGAAGAGGAAGAACATCCTTTTCCTCCTGAAGGTTTCCACTATACAAGGGATATTCCTGCCAGTGTGCCGCCTAATTATGTGCCTTTGGCACAGATGGTTTCAAGTACACCTAGTGTCTCATCACTTTAGCATGACCTTGTTTGGGCGTCAGGCGCCATGCCTACTTTACGTCTGTTCATTGCAAGCTCGACCTCCCAACAGGCTGTTACCTCAGTCCTGATGCAACCCACCGTTTTGAATCCTCTTGTATCGTCAGTCTCGTTCACCCATCCGGTTCAACCGACGGTCTCGAGGAATGTCTCTATCAATTCATCCATCCGTCTCATTAGTAGCCAAGTTGTGCCACTGCCTGGGGGGAAACCTGAATGTTTCTATGGTGTCAGGCACCACTAATGTGAGTGGCTCACAAGCTCACATGCTTGGTTTGAACCAATATTCTTCTAGCATTATTCACAACCCTATTGATCCTATTAGATTAAGCAATGTCTAGTACCAACAGGTTCAAAATCCCGTTGGTTTGTCTAGGTCAAGCAATGTCCAGTATTAGCAGCCCTATGAGGCTCAAGTCCAATACCAAACTCCTTACATTCCATATGGTTCTAAAGGAATGGTTAATCAACCTTACACCCTTCGGTTTGGGCATTTCATTTAGCCTAGCTTGTCCACTTTCCAGGATGGCTATGGCCAGATTCAATTTGGAAATTTTCCAGGCATTGTTCATGTACCGATGCAACATCAAGGACAACCTCTACAATAGCAAGGGAAACCTTTGTTATCGCAAGGGTAACCTTTGTTATAGCAAGGGCTATCCATGTAATTGTAAGGGAAAATGATCCCACAGCAAGGTCAATTGCAACAACCACAAGGGAAACCCTTGCAATAGTTGTAGCAAACCATGTAGTAGCAGATGCACTATGCTCCGCAAACCTCCTAGCCCATGTCCTCACAAGGCCAACCTCTGCAGCCCCAGGGACAAATTTTTCAACCGCATGGCCAACCCCTACAACAACAAAACCAACCCGAGCAATAGAAACCCTTGTATACATATCAATAGGGTCAATCCTTGCCAGGGCAAGGCCAAGGGCAAGTCTTGAAGCAACACGCCCAAAATCCTAATGTCCTAGGTCAACAAGTCCAGAATCCTTATGGCCAAGGGAAACATGTACAAAACCCTAATGTCCTAGGTCAACAGGTACAAAATTCTTTTGGTCAAGGGAAGCAGGTACAACATCCCTATGTCCAAGGGCAATAACTGTTTCAACCTTATGCCCAAGGAAACCAGGTCTAAAATCCTCTTGTTCAAGGACGACAAGTTCACCACCCGTAGGTTAAGGGACAATAGGTACAATATCCATATGTCCAAGGTCAACAGGCTCAGTAGCCTTTCAAACCATATGTTGCTTATCAACAACTTATGACTGGACAGTTCCAATGTATTCAAGGTGAAAATTTTCCCTATGGCCAAGGTAACCTACAATGGGGGCAACATCAAATGCCATACAGCCAAAATCTTCCACTGTGGGGCCAAAATCCTTACCAACAGGGATGGGATCCTCTGCTCGAACCAATTACCAACCTTCTATGCCTTTTAATAATCAATTGCCATTCTTGGCCACACTAGGGTTTTCAGATGTGTCTCACCTTACGATTGATCCAATCCTTCATTTTCCATACTGGCCTCTAGTGCCGTCCAAGATACCAAGCAATTTTCCAAAGTTCGATGGGAAGGCAAAATAAGATCCTCAAGCCCACGTGATGACATATTACCTCTAGTGCTCTTCAAACTCTTACGTTGATGATTCCATTTGTCTCCATCTTTTCCAACGAACCCTCACTAGTGTTGCAGCCAAGTGGTACACCAAGCTTCCTCAAAGTACTTACCATGACTTTAAATATTTATCCATGGTTTTCCTCACGCATTTTCAGCTATCGGTTCACTATGAAACTGGCACTTATTTGCTCACATATCTTAAGAAAGATATTGTAACACACATCTCCAATCAAATTCATGAGTGGAGACGTAGACGTCGCCTGATCAAATTCGACATTGTTGATTAGTTGCTCACTGAATGGTTCACTAAATCATTCGTGGCCCCAATTTCCCGTGATATAGCTATGGGTGGATGCATTACTGAAGAACAAGCCATTTCTCATGCCCAGTACTTAGATATAGTTTACTCTTAGTCTGGCACTTTGTATGAGGTATTATTTGATGCTCCGCGGCCATCATCCGATCCCACAACATCAAAGTCACAACCTGTACCTCCTGTTGATGGAGTTATTGGTTTAGTATCCTAGACCCCTACTAAATGTTCATCCAAATATAAGTTGGTCTCAAATGTTGTACCCAATAGTTATTCCCAGAATCATCCTGGCCCTAGTAAAACCTCAGAGGTCCACACTGTTCAATCTACCACAGTAGACAAATCCTTGAAAGGTAAGAAGAAAGGCAAAGGCAAGGGTAAATTCAATGCCCCAAAACAGGGTCCTCCCAAATCATATGCTAGTGAATCTTCACAGTGGAATCCTAAGCATCCCTGCCTCATTTGTGAGGAGGATTACTATACAAAGGATTTTCCCTAACGATCTGAAGTTAGTTGTCTGCTCAAAGGGACCCCTATTGTCCTCAAAGAGCCATTTCCGTCTCAACAGACCCAAATGGTATACCAACCTCAGTCATTTGCTTCATCAAGATCTCAAGTGTTCATGATGAGCACACCTATTAATGTGGCTACTAGATCAAAATATTACCAAACTCCTACTTCGACAACAGGGAAAGAGAAAGAAGCCACACCTTCTCCTTCTGCCCCGAGTTCTGGCCCTCTTCATATTGAGCGCCCTAACCCTGATTCTGCTATATGGCCACCCTCTCGAGGTGTGCTACAAAAATTCTCGTACAATCCTAATGCACGAGCTGCTCAACACTATAATATTGTTGAGGATTTGGCTCAAGCACTGTCAGCTATGTCGGCTCTTGAGGTGCTCCAAAGATGCCCATCGTAGTGGAAATATTTGATGTCAGCTATTGGGGGTATTGATCTCACCGATTCCAATTTGATATGTTTTTATCTAGAGAACCATGTTCCACATCTCCCTCGTCAAATTTCCTTTCTTATTTACATAATCATCAATGGGAAGATCATCCACAGGACTGTCATGGATGAAGGTGCTTCCACCTGCATCATGTCAATCACATGCTGGAAGGCCATTGGTTATCCTGCTTTGAACCAATCCTCAAACACTTTGGAAGCTTTCGATGGGCACGATTCGTGACCCTTTAGTGTCTTACCTAACCTTTCCATTACTCTAGAAGACAAGGTTGTGCAAGTCAAGGTAGACATTGTTGACGCCAATCTTAATTACAATCTTCTACTCGGCCGGAGCTAGACCCATGCTATGCATGTTATAGCCTCCTCCCTATTTTGCATGATTTTCTTTCCCCATCAAGGGAAGATTGTCACTGTCAACCAGTTATCTTTCTTTGCCTCTTCCTCCTTAGATGACAATGTTCCCTACGTCAAGCGCATTGGTGCTCCCTATGAGAGTATGGGGGCAGGTCTTTTCAAAGATTTTGCCTTAATGGGAATTTTTCTCCTCCCACCTCCTCATGTTTCCTCTATCAACATGGTCTCGGTCAAATATAACCCTTGGTTCATACCTTCACTAGATCTTGTTGATCCATGGGGCGAGGTTATGCCGCCTAGTCCTGCCGAAATCAATTACGTGGAAATTGTTTCGGCTTTGAGTTTCGCATCCTCTGCTTCTTCTGTTTAGAAGACCTCTCTCAATATGTATTCTCAATCCCCGTGGCTTGGCGCTTTGGAATCCCTTGATCCCTTAGTTGATACCTTCCTTGTTGATGAAGGTATCATGGAAGTCATGTCTCTCAAGGAACCACCTTGGACTGATACTCATCATCGTTCTTCATTCCTTCCTTGCTTGGTGGTCACGTCTACTTCTTTCAAAGAGTTCTCTTCTTTGTTTCCTTCCCATCATGACTCATGAAGTATGGTTGGAAGGAAATTTGGGTAATATTACCCAAACAATGTCGATTGATATTTCTATCAAGCCTTGTATCATTGAACATGTCCATATCAGGGTATCTTGTTCTCGAGATGAGATCAAGATTTATACTAATCTATTTCAAGAATTTCATGATGTGTTTGCATGGTCCTACGAAGAAATGCCTAGCTAAAAATAAACAGAGAATAAGGCTAGCAATAACGATCCATACACAAGAGATCGAATCGGTATGAAAATAAGGACAGTTAAGAAATATTATGCAAGAAAAACATAATATACAGGAAAATATCTTTATATCATCAAACTAGTTTCGTCCTGAAGGACTCATTAGTGATACAAAGAATTTCCATTACAAACTATCCTTATATAAGAAATGGACAGGAGTCGTGCTCAAAAAAATGGTCAAAAAGTGAACTGTTAAGGAAACTGAAAGAATATATCAAGTCCGAGGATCTGAAATGCTCATGATGAAGGTTCCAAGCTTGCCTGGATTTCTCCAATAGATCAAGGGTTTAGGAATATTCTGCAACAAAGGGTAACACTGGAAGTCTCTGTCAAGCTTAGGGTTTAGGGTCCCCCCAAGGTTAAAGATCGAGTGGCTTCACAGAAGTCCAACTTTAACACTGAGGGGGCCCTTTTGAGGCTTGAATAATGAAGAGATCCTCACCCATAAACCTACTACAATAGAGCTTCCCTCTGATCCCACTAAACCTTTAGAAAACATGCATGAAGAAAATCAGGTGGATATCCTATGGACTGAATCCAAATATAGAACAACCTCTTGAGCTTTGAAAAACCGGACTGACTGCTTTCTCGAAGAAGGTATGTTTGTAATTCATTTACAACAAATACCACATTCTGGTGTCGAGGGTGCCAAGAAGTGAAATGAATGTACTGATAAGCATTTAGAGGCTTCTAATAGCACTTTGTAGAAAGATTTCCAGAGGTTTGAAAATCAGGACCTTTGAAAAGAACACCATCCAGTAAATTGACATTGGTGGAAGAAATACAAGAAGTAATATGAATGTTATGAGGATAAATGGACTGATATGATTCTAAATACTCAAGAAATCTATCTTTAGAGCTTGACCAAACCATGCAACCATCACCAATGAACCACTTGAAGAGTTTGATTTCTGGAGAAGGCATTCTTCTATTGACTTCCTGCACAAGATGGCACAAAAAAAGATAGCCATATACTACAACAAAGTTGTTGTCCATAGCAGTGCATCAAATCTGTTGATAGAAGGAGCCATTGAATTGAAGAAAATTCCATTTGAGAACCAGATCTGCCATGCTGACCAATAAATCGATGTCCTCTGGAGTAAAAAAGGTTGCAGTGCTTTGAGAGAGCATATCATGTAAAGCATGCAAACCTTCCTGAGTAGGAATACTTGGATAAAGAGACTCTACATCAAAAGTTACAAGAAAATAATCTACTGGAAAGCGTTTTGTTTCAATAACTTGGAAGAGAGTAAGAGAGTCTCGTAGATGATTTGGTTGTGCAAGAAAAGTGCTCAAAAGTTTGTGATGTAAGAACTTGGAAATATGTTCTAACATAAAACCATTATATGAGTAGATTGGATGACCAACAAGAGGATTTTTTTGTACTTTCCAACTTAAGTATAGAGTACATGCTCTAGCATGCTAAATTTTGATTTGTAGAATAGATTCCCACTGGTTGATAGTTAGTAGTTTTTTGAAACTAGCCTGGAGATGCCTGAGAGAAGCTCGAATAACATCCCATGGAACTGTTGCTATTGGTCGGTAGACATTAGGGTCAAATAGTTGCCTATGAGCTTCATTAAGATATCTATCTTTATCTATGATAGCAATGCAAAAATTTTTATCTATAGGTTTAATTACAATTGGAAGGTGATGAAGTCTTCTAAGGGCAAGAAGCTAAGATATGGAGAATCTGGGTTTGAATGAAAGTATGCAAAAACCAGTCTGGAATGCAGAATATTAAGGCCATAATGAAGGGCCTGGTTTAAATTGGGATCATTAATAGGGGGTTCCCAAGAAGGATTAGGCAATATGAAGGGATTATATTCCTTTGGGTTCAATTCCTTTTTAATCATGTTATTTCGAGGTTTAGCGTACCTGAAGCCATTGTCACAGACCTTGGCTCCCATTTTAGAGATTACATGATGGCTAAGCTGACATCCACATTGGGCTCGCGCCATAATGGCTTGACTCCATATTATCCTCAGGATAATGGCCAAGTTGAAGCCATGATGAACGTTTTCGTTACAATGCTTCAGCATACTATTGGGATGCACAAGTCAAATTGGCATCTCATGCTCTTTTCAGCTCTATGCAGTGTGGGCTTACCGAACCTTGACCAAAGACACAACTTTTTTTACACCATTCTAGATAGTCTATGGTCTAGAAGAAACATTGTTGATCAAATACAAAATTCCTTCACTCAAGTTACCTATTGAACTTCACCCCAAAACATCACCTTAGGAGGAATGCCTCTTATATTTAAAACAATTGGATGAGACTTGTCGTCTCGCTGCATTGGTTATCGAAGCACAAAAGAAATGGGTCAAGCCCCATTTCGATCAGTCGGTCTCCCCTCGCACATTCTCTGAGGGTGATTTAGTCTTACTATATGACCAACCTAATGATAAGATGGGGCTAGGCAAGTTCGAACCCATGTGGCATGGGCCCCACATTGTGAAACATGTTTTGCAAAAAGGGGCCTATGAGCTTATTGATTATGAAGGAAATCCTCTAGATAAGCCCCGTAATGGGATTTACCTCAAGAAGTACTATGTTTAGGTCATCTTGCATGGTTACTTGTGTACATTGGTGTGTCATTCATTTTTGTGCAGTATGGTTTGGTGTGTTAGTTTTCAATCAAATTTCCTATTTACTATGTTTTCCTTGCTTTGCATATTTATGCGACTCCTCACATCGATTTCACTGATGGTGCTTGCCGTAGTACCTAGAACCTATCATCCACAGCATGGGTTATTTATAACCCTAACGGTGAGTTGATTGACCTTCAAGGTATCTGTTTAGGTAATATAACTAACAACATTGTTGAATAAAGTGCGGTCATCAAACTGTTGTTAGAAGCCATTGCTCTTAACATTCGAGAGATGGTTGTCAACCTGGATTCATAACTTGTTGTCCTTCAACTCAATGGGAAATATTCCATCAAAAGCCATTAAGTATTGAGAATGTATCTCTGTATTCATCTACTGGAAAGACATTTTGATTATATTACATATCATAACATTCCTAGGTGCATGAATACATTGACAGGTGCATTAGCTAATTATGTGCTGGATAGACATTTATGAAACATGTAAAAAGATAAAACAAACCATTTGTACCATAGTAAGCAAGAAAATACAACATATATATATATATATATAAATATATATTATATATATATAATATATATATATATATATATATATATAATAGATATATATATATATATATATATATGGTGATAATTCTTATATATATATATATGGTGATAATTCTTGGTACATTAGAACCCCAAAAATAATATGTGTGTCCAAAATAACATCGGCAACTCGCAGGCCTCATATATCCATGGCACGTAGGCCTCGAAAATGTAAGTGTTGGACCTAGGAACTAATCAGTATGGTGATCGTGGTAGCATGATACAGCTCATGCAACATGAGTCAGTGATCGATAGATCCAATCTGATACTCCCACCATGTGCCTCTGGTACTGGTGAGGAATATCTCCCACCCGAGCATACTTGGGGATACCATGAGTCGATGCCTCAACATTCCTCATGATCTCCTCCTCATTATCACTCCCCTTCTGATAAGGAGTGACAACATGATTCAATCGAGTGGGTGACGCGCCTAGCTATTGGGGACATCCCAGTAGGTTGCTCTAGTCTAATGCTTGCATTAACAAAGCGAAATTTTATAAACGCATATATACAAAAAACAATTAAAAAATCTAAAAAAAAAAAATAAATTGATTTTTTACCTTCTTCATCAAAATCCACTCCATTTGGTAGCAGCATGTTCAGATCTCCACAGAATTTGGTGCCACTATATGGCCAGTCCTCCGTGATGATCTTTTGTTATCGTAGCCATGAAACGAAAGTAGGTCTGTATGACATGTGCTAGCCCCCAGTGATCATGGGCATCAAATGACTCCAACAGGCCATCCATGGGTCATGTGGCATGGGAGGATATATCTCAGTCAACTGGTAATAGAACAGTGGCACCCATTCCAAGAAAAAGGTCACTAGTACAAATCTGAAGCAAAATTGCTTTAGATTACCTGCTTTAGCTTTGGTCAATTGGCGCTTTATGTTGATATTCATGGCCTCTGCCCAATTGAAAATCGTAGGTGTTGTGCAGTCAATAGCATACAGGAACTTTGACTTGTTAGTCTGGTGCACTACTTAGGACCTCACCACTCTGTTGATGGTCAATAGTAGCACTCTCAGTGTCATATCCTTAACAGTGGAAATCTCAATATTCCCACACTTGGATTTGAGGGCCTCAGGGCAATGTTCAGCGAGCAACATGGATATGCTTTCCCCAATTGGTCGTGGCCCATATAAATTGACTGCTTCCCCTCTTCGAGACAGTCTTGTAATGAAATATATATCTGAAGTTTCTAACTCCAGCTCCTAGTCAACAATGATGAATATTTCTTGATTTATGTCCCAGAGATTGATCAAGTACCGAAGGAACTTAGGTTGGGCCCACATCCCTAGCATGAGAAATAATTTGAGCCCATAAGACCTCAAATATTCTAGGAAAGTTGGATCATTCAATGCCTGGTTGTCCACATCTTCATGTTCCCGTTCTTTCCAGTCTACCATTTTCAGCGATTCTTTCTTGTAAAAGCCATAGATTTGAGTCAACAATCATGCTCGGCCCATAAATTTCAAGTTGTAATGGTGGTTTTGTGAGGAAATAGGGTTTTTCCCTATTCATAGCACCGACGCGCTTGTTTTAAAAACAGTTGTGCTGACGGCGCACCTGTTTGGAACTTGTTAATGGATGCAAAACATCGTGTGCCTAATATAATTTTACCCCTTTTTCAGGTTGGGATGAACTATTTACAAAAAATATGCTCCTTGACTTAAATGGTCAAGTGGTTCCCTCAAGTATCATTTTCTACCTTTTCAGGCTCGAGAGACACAAACATATGAAAAGTGACCATGTGGAGTTTTCTTTTATGTGTCTTTTTCAAACTCTCTAAACATGAAAAAGATATCAAGTTACACCTTTGTCGGACTTGTTAAAATATTAAACGACATCGGATTCATTGTCATGACGAACATGAGCTTCTCCTTCCTAGGGCTCGTTAAACTTACTAGGTCAGATTTATTCGAAGGATGAACCTACAGTGCAAGCATATGCTATCCCCTTCAAGCTTGTGATTAAAAATAATTGGGGTACCTGCCAGAAATGGTGGAGGAAAATTTGGAAATCTAATCAATTGTGTTGGTAGCCCACTCTTGAACATGACACTTTCTGCTTTGTGTCAGGTTGGGATATCCTTCGTATCATTGATCTTCCTAGGTTGGGACATTCATTTTTGGCTTCCATTTGATCTTTTCCACATCATCATGACCACCAATCCTATGGATCTAAAAGCTACCAAACTTCTAGTCATGTTGTCGATATGTTCAAGAGTTGTCCATCTATAGTTACATTTACCTCCGATTCTCTGTATCATCCAAATCATTTTGCATCCTTTTGTCTCGCGTCGACGATGTGGGATTCCTATCAACTTCAACTCATTATCCGAGAAGTTGGAAGAGAGACTCCCTTCTGGTACCTTAGAGCTTGCATGCCATAATTGCAAGTTCTTCACACTCAACGAAAAGTTCACATCATTGGCTTTTGATAGAGTGATTTCACGGGTGTTTGAATTTAGTTATTCTATTCACATTACGTGGATTGTGTTGACAATACTTTGAGAACCATTGTCATTATTGGTGGTTTCTCTTGTGCTTGTTAACAGTTTACATCATTGACTGATAATCAAGCGACTTTTTAGCATTTTCAACATCAACACATCTATTCACATGTTGGAATTTATGCTTTGATCGGGTTGTGTTGGAGCGCAAGACCCTGGGCTCAAATCATAAAAAGTCCAGGTTGCGAAGTGATGTGACATGGTTATGTTGATATGCCATGAGTTATCATCTATGATCCTTCTCATTTTTGGATGGTTGTGACCATACCTTCGTTTCATAATGATCCTCTTTGACAGATGGCTGCGCCCATACCTGGATCCATTTACATGATCATTCTCTGGATGGTTGTGTCCATGCCACAATTCATGTATCATTTGAAAGAGTTCTCAGTTATGTATATGTATCTGTACTTGATTGCAGGTTTTTCGATGGCAGACTCTAGTTCCTCACACTAATTCATAAAGAATTTCATCCCTCACTCTAGTTCGGCCTTCACGCTTTAGGGGGGCATCTGTTACACTACATTTTGTCACTGTCCCTGTACTTCCCATTCCTTGATCCTGGAGGATCTCTACAGTGAACCCTACATGCTTCCCTTCATGAAGAAACTCCCATTTTGTCCCTCTTCATGAGCAGAGAGATTCCTTTTTGCACCATTTCCCCAAAAACTTCTGTTTTTCCTAGTTTACAAGATCAACGCTAATGGCCTTTTTCCTCCTCAAGTCGATATGAAGGGATTAACATTGTCCCTAGCACTGACCAGAGTGACTAAGTTTTCTCCCAATCACACTAGTCATCTTATGGAAAGCTTTTTAAATAAAGAGTCGAAGCCTCCAGCTTTAGAAGCTTCGTAACAGAAGTCTGGTAAATGGTGTAGCCGGATGAGGTCAAGGATGTTAGTTTGGGCTCCTTTCCCCTATAATGATTGAACTACCTCAAGAGATAAGACCTTCTCCCATGAGAAGAGCATCCATCTCCCATACATTTATCCTATATAGACCTCCCTTTTTCCCAAGCACAAGTGATCCAAAATGGATCCTAGAACACTCTTTAAGTTTCCATGAACTCTCTAAAAATTATGCCAAAGATCAAGCTATCAGAGTGAATTAAATAGTTGCAATGGTGATTAGCATGGATCAATGAGGGCTGTCGATCTAGCACGCAGAGCGATGGACCATGGTAACATGCATTGACATCAACCAGCAAATGCAGGGACAAATTTAAGCAGCAGAGGTAGTTTCTGAAGAGAAGAGAAGCCCCAAGCACTTGGACCTGAAATAATTACAAAATACAGAAAGTATTGTTTCGGTTTTGTTGGAGTGGTATTCCACAAAACCGGCAAGGTATCGGACGAGCTTTGAGCGGTAAGTGGTTTTGACCGAGTTTCACCCGATGCCACACAGCAATCGCCATGCGTCCCGGTGGGGAGAGAGAGAACAACTCACATCGGATGGGTAAACATCATGTTACTTAGCCACCTGATATGAACGATGACCATCAAATCTGGGGCCTCCAGATCAATGGTAGAGACGCGCTCCGCTGGATGACCAAATATGACAAGATTATAAAGCAAGGTTGCATAGGATTTGAAATCTGATATGGACGATGCATTGGCAGAAGGTTGTGTTCGCGGGCATTCTTGGAGTTAATGGAAAAAACGGCCATTTCAAATATGACCAAGAGAAATGACACTCATCTGTTATGAAATAGGTGGCCACCTCCCTGTGAGGCATTATACAATGACTGATTACGCAAGACAGAGCGATTCAAATGGACAGAGGTAGGGGAACCAGAAAGTTGGGAGGCAGAAATGAATAGGCAGGAAGCATATTGGCTTTAAAGCCACAAACTAACAGAGAGAGAGAGAGGAAGAGTGGTAAGCAGTAGGAAGTAAGTTGAAAGCAAAGAGAGAGGAAGCCGAGCTGACCTACAGAAGCGAAGGCAGCATCAAGGTAGAGTTATGACAGAGACAGAGAGAGTCAGAGATTCTGTGTACTCCAGAGAAGGCTTGAGAGGTTCAAGCGCACTCCTCTGTAATGCCTATCATGTATGAGTCTAAGATTGGGCTCATACTACTATGAAAAATAGAGGTCAAGAGTTAGTAAGGAGAGTCTGTGTACTCAAAGGGACTTGGAGGATCCAAGTACAGTCTCACTAATTGTTATCTGTTGTGTGAGACTCAAATTCAGCTCACTGTTGTAAAAAGCTCTTCTTTGAAGACATAATAGAGAGGCCACCACTAAAGGCTGGACCAGGAGATGTAGCCCAGGAGTATTGGGTGAACTCCTTATTAAACTTGTTGTGTTTATATGTTTGCCTGTTATGTTTTCTTTAACTACTTCTTGGCCTGTGTATTTCGCAATCTTATCGATCCATTGCACAAAATATCATAGGCACATCCATGCACATGACTCTGTAATACCTTATTGTTTGTCTTAGAACAATTACAGATCAAGTGGTATCATAGCTTTAGGTTGCTAAGGTTAGAAAAACTTGTGCTGGACTGTTTGTGAATGATAGCTAGATCAAGGCTTAAACTAGGAGGAGGAGAATTGGCTGAATTTAACCCAAAAATTGGTAGAGTCTATACTAGGAGGAAAATGTCAGAAGAGATTCCCTTGGAACCAGACCCTCAGTTCATGGATAGTCTCTTGACTATCAGAGCCATGGTAGAGGAAATGTATAGAGAATTTAAGAAAGTTTGAAGTGAATATTCTTCAACTTCCCAACATAACAAAGGAGCAGAAGAATCTCTCCTCAATGACCATTATAAAGGTAAAGGGAAAGAAGAAAAGCTTCCCACACCTCCTAATAGCTCTAAAAATAAAAAGAAAACATCTTTGATTAAATCAAATGTTAAATTTGATTTGCCAATATATGATGGAGAGTTGAATGCAGAGAAGCTGGATAATTGGATTAGACAGATTGATGTGTATTGCAGGGTGTAGAGCATTGATTTAGACAAAAGTAATATTCAACTAGCTAGCCTATGCCTTGGAGGAACTGCCTTGGTATGGTGGGAAGGCAGAACATAAGCTAACATGAAGAAGCATGGTAAAATCCTTTTTGTCTGGAGTGAATTTGTTTTTGCAATTAAAAAACAATTCTATCCACTAGCTTATATGTAACAAGGTATGATGAGTTTCCAAACTCTTTGCCAATTGAAAGGGAAAAGTGTACAAAGTTACACCCAAGAATTTAGAAAAAGAGCTTTGATTCTAATCAATTATTTAGACTCACCTGAAACTCTACTAAAGTATATAGGTGGTCTACACAGCTATTTAAAGCACACCATTCTCATGTTTAATACTACTAGCATAGATGAGGTATCTATTTAGGCTACACATCTAGAGGCTAGAGGCAAGAATGTGAACCCAGAAGTTGGGGGATCATCAAAACCCACTACAAGCAATAACAAGGAAAAGATAAAGTAGAAATGGAAAGAGAGGAAGACAAATGCTGTAAAAAAGACCAAACCTTCATGCACTCACTGCAAGAAAAATGGGCATGACGATGAACATTGCTGGATTATGCATCAGGAGCTGAGGCCCAAGAAGATTGATGTCAAAAAGAAGAAGACTGTTGCAACTATTCATAAGGATTTGGGGTCAGACTCAGAGGATGAAACAACAATAACAAGCATAGGTATAAAAGGTAAAAATTCTGAAGCATCTACTAGTAATTCTACACAATCTACTGATAATGAAGAAAATGAGAGGAAAAGGCATGAGCTTTTTCATATTAGAGTTATTTCCAAGCATCAAAAGGTTGATACTTCATTTTATAGTGGCTCACAAGTAAACTTAATTTCTGAAGCAATTGTAAAGAAGCTAGGATTACTAACCACACCGCACAAGAAGCGATATCCATTGGGTTGGGTATGTGATAAAGCAAAGCTACAAGTGACTAGACAATGTAAACTTAGGTTTTCTTTTGGGTCAACATTTAGGAAGTCCTTACTTGTATGATAGAAAAGCTATTATCTATAGAGCTAAAAACAAGTATCAACTCGTTACATATGGAATCAAATATATTGTAAGAGCTCATAAACTCAAGAATAATTATACTCTCGTAAACTCGGGGTAGATGAAAATAATTGTGAATTCAAGCAAACAATTTTTACTAATGGTTGTAAAGGAAAAGAAACCTGATAAAACCAATGTATTTGAAGGTTGTAATGCTAAACAACAAGTTTATTTAGAAAAAAATTGTTTTAGAATATGATGTGCTATTTCAAGAACCTAAATGTCTTCCACCCAAAAAGGAACTGGTACATGATATTAAATTTGTGGCAAGATGCTCCATTGCCTAATGTTGGAATGTACAGGTTGTCTACTTTAGAGAATGCAAAAATCAAGAAGCAGGTACAGGAGCTGCTCAAGAAAGGGTTCATAAGACCTAGCACATCACCATGTGTGTGATTCAAGGCCTCGTGTTGTTATTGTTACTTTGGGAAATAAGTTGTACAGGATACTGGAGGTAGCATTGCCTATAGGAAACTCTTTGGTTACTGCAAAACAATGCATTAAGCTCATTTTCAAAACTGAGAAATTTATTTTCCTTATGAGAAAGAAGAAGATGGTGGTCATAACCTCCAGACGAGGCCCCTTTGAATGACAACAATAGAAGGAAAAGGCCGTGGAGGAGTACAAGGACATGTTCACCTCCCCCACAGGGGTGCCTCTATACTGTCAGGTCAAACACCATTGATCTGAACCCAGGTGCGTCATTGACCAATGGACCAATCTATCTATGCTCCATTATGGAAAAAGACGAAATCAAGAGGTAGATTTAGGGGTTGTTTCAAAAAGGTCACATTCAGCCGAGTTTATCACGTTGTGGGAGCCTGATCGTGTTGGTATAGAATAAGGATGGGACTTGGAGACTCTGTATTGACTATTTGGCACTGAACAAGATCACTGTCCAGAATAGGTACCCGATCCCATGGATTGATGACATTCTTGACCAACTCAATAGGGGGAAATATTTCAACAAGATCAACTTGAATTCCATATATCACCAAGTACCAATCGAACCCTCCGATGTGTAGATGATTTCCTTCAAAGCCAGGGATGGCCTTTTCGAATGGTTGGTTATGCCTTTCGGGTTGAAAAATGCTCCTGCAACCTTGATGAGGCTGATGGAGGACATCTAACAGCCATTCACCAACTCATTTGTAGTGATATACTTGGATGACATCCTGATATTCAACTAGAGTTTGGAAGAGAACCTCCACCAAATCCGACATTTTCTCCAAACACTGTGGAAACACAAGCTGTGTGTCAATTTGGAGAAATGCACTTTTGCCATGACCCAAGTTCAATATCTAGGATACATTATTGATGAATAGGGGGTGCATGTGGATCCAATAAAGATCCAAGTCATTCAGGATTAGCCAACCCAAACCACTCTGACAGAGCTCCACAGATCTCTGAGTCTTTCCAATTTCTACCACAGGTTTGTGTTGGGATTCTCTCATATCACTTGGCCCTTGAGTCGAGCCACCAAGGGAGGAGTGAAAGCAAAATTATTTTGGTATGAATCTCAAAAAAAGTCATTCGTATAGTTGAAACATCACCTCTACTCTAAACTAGTGCTCACATTACCAAATTTGCATCATCAATTTGAGATCGAGACAGATGCCTCTGACTATGATATTGGGGCAGTCCTTACTCAACAGGGGCATCTAGTGGCATATCATAGTTAGACACTTTTAGATACAGTCTGGAAGTATACCACTTATGACAAAGAGATGTATTCCATTGTGTAGGATTGCTAACAATGGAATCATTACATTTTGGGGAAGGAAACGATCATCCACATAGACCACCGACCCCTGTGGTTCATACAGATGCAAGGGAAGTTGTAGAATGATCGCCATTAGAAGTAATCCACATACCTGCAACAGTTCCATTTGAATATCAAGTATAAGAAGGGAAACATCAATAATTTTGCAAAATACCTCAGCCAACCAATGATCATGTAATTAACCACCGTGCTTAAATCTTGTGGGCACAAGACTTCTGATTGGCCACATCCCTACAAAAGTGACCTAGACTTCAGTCACACATACCAGAAGCTCTTGGAGGGTCAACAAGTTCTAGATTTTCACCTCCAGGATGCCCTGTTATGCCACCTAGGACAACTTTATGTTCCGTCAAGTGAGTGTGCCAATATGATTTGGGAATCACATTGCAATTGAGTAGCTGGGAATTTCAAGCTCGAGAAAATGGTGGCAGTACTGCAGAAGTATTTCTATTGGTCGAATCTTCGATAGGATGTCAGGAAGTACATCAGATCTTGTAGTGTCTGCGCCATTGCCAAACTGAACATCAAGAAGCAAGGCATCTATACTCTGATGCCTATCCCTAGTCGACCTTGGGAAACCATCTCCATGGATTACATGTCGGGCCTTCCTTCTACTAAGCATGGAAATGACTATGTTTTTGTGGTCGTCAACATATTCTCAAAGATGGCCATTATGGCAGCCTGCAAGAAGAATATCACAGCAGAAGCCACTACCAAAGTGTGGGTACATTTTGGGATCCCACTATCTATCATCTCAGATCAAGATAACAGGTTCCTTAATATATTTTGGTCTAGTTTCTAGTCGATACTGGACACCAAGCTCATTAAGTCTACATCTTTCCATCCCCAAACTGATGACCAGACAGAGGTCATCAACAGCATGATCATACATATTTTGTGCATGTACAACTCAAAGCATCCACACATGGGATGAGCGCCTCCCCTATGTCCAACACAACTATAAATAGACTCTCCATAGCTAAATTGGCCACAACCATTTTTAGGTGGACTTGGGATTCCAACCACTATGTCCCATTGATGTGGCCATACTTTTTGCAGCCACTTAAGAAGATTCGACTCATGTCCAGTCCAAAGCCGATAAGGAAAACAACTTCATTGACACATCCAACATATCCACCAGTAGGTCCATGACATTCTTGAGAAATCAAATGCCAAGTACAAGTAGCAACATGATCAAAATCGGGTGCCACACAAGTTTCAGGTGGGAGACAAAGTCTAGTTGCATTTGCAGAAGGAATGCCTTACCAGAGCCTATCGAAAACTAAAACCACTCCCATATGGTCCTTACACCATTACCAAGGCTATGGGAGACAATGCATTTGAGCTCAGCATTCCCCCATTCCTTGGTCTGCACCCAGTGTTCAATGTGGACCACCTTTAACCATACTTCCCACCATTTCTAGACACATCAGACATTCCAAAACAACTCACACCTACAGAGTCGAATCCAGATTGCATGGAACAATCCAAAGCTAATCAAATCATGGACACACAGATCAAGAACACCTGACAACAACCAACTATATCTAGTTGTCAAAGAAGGCTAACTCCTTCACTACGACAAGTGGCTCACTAGGGAGTAAGTTCAGCAAACGTTTCCTCATCTCATCGAGGAACTCAACACAATGGGGACCATTTCTTCCTAAAGGGGGAGGAATGATCAAGGTGGATATTGGTGGCCACTAACCTATTCCACTTGGACCCCCACCATTGTTTCTTTCAATTTTGCAATTTCCTTATTTGTAGCACAATTTACTAATTTTGGCAGTTTTTCGGGCCCTGAACTTTTGGAGCCGTTTTGAGGCCCTAAATGACGCTTTCTAGGAAAAAATGGACCAACATTGGTCATTTATTGATGTTGGTCATTCAAAATTTGTATTCCTTTGATTGATCTTTCTAATGAGGTATTATGTGTGTCAAATGGAGATCATATGCCAAAGTTACGACACCGAGAAGTTGATGTACCAATTTACCCAATTGGGGCCCATAGTTTGGCGCTTCATCTCCTAGGGTTAGGTTTTGGATGTTTGGGGTTTTACATTGTTTCTCAATAATAAATGGGCCTTTGAGCCTCATTGTAACAAAGTTCAGAGGCATGTAGTTTCCACATCTCTTCTCAGAGATAAGCTAGCATCGCCCGAGCTTGTCTTATTTTCATTTTGTTTGTAAGCATATTTTAGTATTTGATATTAATGAAATGAAGTGTTATTTCTATTGCATCTTTTTATTTATCATTATATTTGTAATTTGTTGTGTTCCTTTCTAAATCTAGATCACCTTACAAGTCCTTAACATACATAAACAATGGAATTGCTCCCCTCACAATCATCATTCATGCCTAAAAATAGGAAATAGGTTATTGCACATTGTAGGGCATAAATTAAAGTATTGGAGAAGGCAGTCATGGAAGGATGTAATGAAATATGGAAACAAGTCAGGGAGGACATTCAGCAAAGTGACCCATTTAATCCTAGCAACCTAAAGATAACACTAGATAGAGTCCATAAGTATTTTAAGTGCATATAAGCTATGGAGATAGATGGATAGGTCTAAACTTTCATTATCCAATGGTCTGGCTACCAACTAGGGAATAAAGGAAGGAATGGAAACTATCTAAAAGTGAATAACTAGCCTACTAGAAAGAAATTCAAGAAAGGGGAGGATACTTCTATGCACACGAGACAAGGAAGATTGATTACAGTCTCAAAAACCTCCATGGGAGCCTCACCTTCTCATACTCAAATTAATTGTTGGTTGCATAAGGACATGCAATGAATTCAGCTATGAGGAGATGATGGGTGCTTATATTGACATATATTCAACACCCATTTAATACCTTTTTGCAAACCATTTTCCCATTTTTGTCTCATCCTAATACATTCTTTATACACATTGGTGCTTTTTTGGTTAAGGTCTAATTATCCTCTTAACATTTCATTTCAATACTTATTATTATGTATCTTTGGGATATTAACACCTTTTTGTGCTAACAATGGTATAACATAAATAAGGTTACATAGGTACCTTCCAAAAATAGGTGTTGCATCTCTCTCAAAAGTTGTTGCAACTCTCTGCTAAGACATAGGTGTTGGAACTCTTTAGTGTGAGCTACTACAACTCTTTGCTTGAGCATACATTCTACCACTCATTCTACAACTTTGGGTTTTTGTCACCATTGTTACAACTCTTTGTTGTTGTGACTCTTACCTCACCATTGTTGATAATCTTACCTCGCTATTGCTACAACTTTCCCCACATTGTTGTTGTGGAAACTCACTCAGGACCACTGTTGCAACTCCAAGGAAGGGTGTTGTAACTCTATGCCACATATAATAATGCATTATTCAACCAAATTACTATCATCTATGGATCAACAAGTCAATCAAACAACCAATATCCTCACACAAGAAATTGAAAAAGGTGAATAGGTTCTCAGAAAAGGGTGAATGACTCAACCATCACTTGTCATTCATCTAATTAAGTTAGAGTTTGCTTGATTTTACTATCTTTTAGAGAAAACAATGTAATGGGATGGAACAATCTGATTCTCAGGGTTGTAAATCCAATTCATTGATTACTGTAGAGATGAAAATTATGTATAAAACCCCATAATCTCCTTGAGATGGGTAGGAAACCAACATTTAGTGAATGAATAATCATTGATTGAATTGATCTTTGTGTTGTAATTAATTTTCCCACAATACAAGTTCCATTACATTCATGTCCAAGTGATGGTGTGTTGAGAATTTAGCACCTTACTTCTTTCATAAACTAGTGCCTCATTTAAGAATGTAGAAATTAATAGAAATTTGTTACTACTAATGAAATCAAACTGAAATAAAGAGATTATAAATTTCCTTTATTATTATGTGGAATGGAAATCCCAATTTAGAAACACATGAAATGACATGCAACCATCAAAACCACGGGAACTCAATGACTTTACGGGGGAACCCAACTCGGAAAAACCACTTCACTGCTTTTCATTAATAAGATGAGAATGAGAAACTATTACAATATATTTCTTCGAATATAAAGCACACCTTACACTATAAACTTGTTTTTCTGTTGAATCTCTTTCTCATGCCAACACATAGAAAATTCAAGGCTCTAGCTTGCTCATATTTCCTAGCACAATCCTTGATGAAATTAGTGTAACAACCCCAGTTAAGAATTCATGTAAAAAAATATAATACCAAGGTCATGGGACACATATTCAAAGTTGAATGGTAGGGAAAAAATTCTAGTGGGTCTTCATTTCGGTTTATTATGGCTAAAGGAGATTGGCAAAGGATTTGGAAAGGCATGAGACATTTATTAGAATTGTATTTATGAAAATAATGGAAAATAGGAGAAAAGGAAGGTAAAAGGTCACAGGTTTCATGTGAGGAGGAAAATGAATGAAAGTAATGGAAAATGAAGAAAATAGAGGCTTCGTTGATAAAAAGGCTTATGAGGATCAATTGATAGCTTTTGTTAGTTCATTTTTGGAGCTCTCATTTTGTACTCTCTCTCTCCTACTCTTGCTCACATAGACTTTTCTTGGAGCACTCTTAGAGGAGTGTCACATACTTGGTATTTGGAGCAAGAAGGAAAAGGAAAATCAGGAAAGTGCAAGAGGACATCGAGATCAATAGCTACAACTAAATTTTTTTCAAGTATCAAGTTGTGTGTGTGGTTTCCTTGCTATTTTTGGCATGCTTGGCACATACATGTGGTTTCTTGGTTATGATCTCTGAGTGGCATGGAGGATTGCATGGATTAACAATGGTTTTCCCTAGCCTTTCCATTTCCTGGATAGTCATGTTGTTGCTGATTTCTTTCCTTCTCTTTTCTGGTTGGTTCTCATGTTCCTTTTGTTGTGGGTTGAGTTACTAGTTCTTGGAAGCCTTGGTTGGAATAATACTCTGGAAGCCCTATAACAAATTGGGTTGATTTATTAGTCCTAGAAGTCTTGGTTGGAAAAATGCTCTAGAAGCCCCTAGTGGGTTGAGTTACTAGTCCTAGAAGCCCTAGATGATAAAATTCTATAGATAGCTTAGAAACAATTTTGTCCCATATTTCTTTGGCTGATTTGAGCTACATAACTTTGACAAAATATGATGGTGACAGAGTTCCTAATAATGTATTGACGGCCCTAGCATTAGTTTCATATTGCTTTTTACTTTCCGTATCTATAGGAATTGCTGATGGAAAAGTATATCCTCCTTCCATGATTTCCCAGAAATCTGCTCCAAGTGATTTTAGATAGGTTGGGATTCTTATCTTCCAATAAACAAAGTTGCTCCCATCAAAGATTGGTAGTCTGATGGATCCCATGCTTTCTTGATTACTCATGTTGATGGATCTCCCTTCAAGCGATCAAGCTTCTTTTGAAGGACCTGCTTTGATACCAATTGTTGGAAATAACACTGAGAGGGGGGTGAATCAATATTATCAAATCAATAATTTAATTTTCCAAAACAATTTGTATACGCTACTTCAGCTAAGTGAACTAGTGTGTATACATGACTGTACTTAAGGAAACCATCGTATATGCAGAGAACTTTTGATTTACCCAATTTATCATTCATTGAACTTTAACCAATGTATTATAAATTTATTAGGCAGTGCAGTAAATGCAGAATAAAGCATCACACATAAGAAAAACACATGAACACCAAGATATAAGGTGGAAACCCAATGTGGGTGAAAACCACCTACTGCTGTCATCTCTGTCTTCTTATAAGAAAATTTGTTTACAATTTTGTATTGGTGCAGACTTCTACCAGTACACAGGCTTCTACCTGTAGAAGGTTACAACCTTCTCTCATTCTCCAGCTTCTCCTGGAAGGGAGATACAAGCCCCTAACTCTTGTACTAGCCGATATGTTTACTAGTACGTAGGCTGTGACCTACTAAAGGCTACGACCTTCTTTCTTCCTCCAAGGACCGCGTTTCATAAATTTTCAGACTGGATCCATCAACAACATCATAAATGTAATTCAATCATCAAATACTTCTACATAAACCAATCACTTTCTGAACCAACCACAACTAAATCAATCAATCACTTTAACAACCCATCAATTTGATCATTCAAAATACTATCACCAGAATGCAGTAACCAGAACCCAAATCAAAACCCAGAATTCTGCAAGAGTAAATAGAAACAACTGAAACATATTTTATAAGGTATACGCTACTTCCATGTGTTGAACCTATGTGTATACGTGCTTTTCTGAAAGCCAACCAGCATATGCATCTACAAATATAAATTTATAATTCTGCAGCTATTCCAGACTTTAGTTATACCCGTATCATAATATTTACATACAACACATGCGTCAGTATACAAATCTAGAATAAACATGATCAAACCATATAAAGATAGTTCAGTTCAAGCCTTAAGATATCGAACCATCATTAGATCTTATCCTCCATCAACCACAAGGTTCATCCCTGGTTCAGATCGAGCACAACACCATAAGCCAATAACCTACATACTAGATCTCACACTTCATCAGATATTCGATACTTGCACCCTCTGGCCTAATGATCTTCTCCTCCCTTTATAGTTTCAAGCCTATCTCAATACCATGGACCAAAAAAACTTAGGACCAATGCGTTGGACCAAATACCTAGGGTCAATACCTCAGACCATATACCTTGGACCAATACCATGGATCAAAATACCATGGACCAAATACTTCGAACTAAAAACTTAGTTTTCGAAGGTATACATGCTTTTCCTTCTGTTAAAGTGCGTGTGTACATATATGCTACTTGCGGTCAGTGAACCTACATGTATACGCACGTTGGTCAAGGTGAACCTGCGTATACCTCTCTTTCTTCATTATGTGTAGATTGATCTGTAATTCTTTGTTGTTAACCTTTTGTACTGTGATCTTTCATCATGTGCAGTACTACTATTGTGTATTTGTTGTACATGGTGTACCTATGGTGTTGTCTGCATGTTGCATATATAATGTTGTATTCATGTTGCATATATTGTACTGTGTACGTATAGAGTTGTGTGTGTCTCATATGTGTAGTGTTATGTACATATGGTGCTATTTACGTATAGCATATGAGGTGCTTTGTACATATGGTGTTATGTACATGTTGTATATATAGTATTGTGTACATATGATGTTGTGTGCTTGTTGTATATATGGTGTTGTGTGTATATTGAAGATGCAATGTTGGGTAGAGATGGTTCTATGTACATGTTTGATATATGTTGTTGTGTACATATTATATTGTGTGCATGATGGATATGCAGTGTTGTGTGCATATGGTTTGTGTGCATGTTGGATATGTGGTGTTGTGTAGATATGGTGTTATGTACATGTTGTATATGCAGTGCTCTGTACATCTAGTGGTTTGTGCATGTTGTACATGTGGTTCTTCGTGCATATGGTGTTGCGTGAATGATTGTACATGTGGTTCTATGTGCATAGGGTGTTGTGTACATGTTTTACATGTGGTGTACATCGGGTGCATGTGTCTTTGTGTACATGTGGTGTCAGGTAAATGTCATGCATGTAGTACTGTGTACACGTTGTATAGGTGGTGTGGTGTACATGTGGAATTGTGTATAGGTTCTACATGTGGTGTCATGTACATGTGATGCTGTGCACATGTTGTGGAAGTGTTCTATGTATAGGAAATATTGTTTAATGTTGTACATATGGTATTGGTATACTTGTGGTATTTTGTGCATGTCATACATGTTGTGTTGTGGGAATGTAGTTCTTTGTATATTCATTGTGTAGTTGTGGTATTGTGACACATGTACTCGTCGTGTTGTACTCTATGTAGTACATGTATTTTGTTGTGTTGTACGCTAGGTGTAAGTACATGTATTGTGTGGTGTTGTACATCGGGTATAGATGTATGTGTTTTGTTGTACATCAGGTGTAGGTGTATGCATTGTGTGTTGTTATATGCCATGTGTGGATGTATGTGTTGTGATGTACATTGTATGTATGTGTACGTTATTGAAGGTAAGCAAAGGAACTGGGTGCTTGCCGATTATGGAAACCAATCCAATGTGTGTATAGAAAGAACAAAGGCAGAACTAAGGACCAATTAAAGGATAGTTATCATTATTCTATTTTGGTTTTATTAATAATGCATGTGATATATAATTATGGTTTATAATGATTGCAAGAGATTTATGATTATGATTTATGATGGTTATTTTTTGAGCTAATCGAATGTGACATGTTTATACATGATGATTTGATCAAACAACTAGTTTGATTTATTGTGAAAATTAGTAAAAAAGAATACAAGTGTACCTTATTAACAAGCCACCAATGAGGTATGATTTGAATTTAATTCAATTTTTTTCAAGTCTAATAGAATTTATTTGTTTGGTACAAGAAAGCATGTAAATTCCCGGTCTTGGTGGTTAAAACCGACTGCAAGAATTAGTAGCAACAACAAAAAGGAATTGGCCTAGCAGTAGTATGTTGTTAAAGCACTTCAGAATCAAGGTCATCGTGGGACACTAGTACCCAAAAGTGTCCATTGACTTCCATGAGCATGCTATGACCAGTACAATGGTTTTGAGGAAGGGATATGCCTTGGTTTTTTGACCTTCTGATGTGAGGAAACCTTGCCAAGGGATGGATTGCCTAGGATGGGGGTGCCAGCGAAACTTGGAAGGTGTGTGAGTGCATGGAAGGGGGTGACAAGATTGCTCGATAGACTATGTAGTAAAGAAGGGAAGGTCAAGGATGGATTTTTTTTGGTAATTAGCATTGCCAAATGAAATCAGGTGCACATTGGAAATGTTCCCTTGAAAAATGAGTCGGTAACTATTCACTAAGAGGATAAATGGTGTAGGATGGTAGTGCTAGACATTGGATGTAGATTTAACTTTGGAAATGTATTTTCAACTTCCTTAGAAGGAGGTGAATCATACTACTACTTTGAGGGCGGAGGAGTGAGCCTCTGGATTCCCTTGTTGATTGATGCAAGCATCATATCCTTTTATTTGCTTGTTGAGAAAATGTGCATGTGTGTATATGTGTATATTATTGTAAATATTGTATCAAGCTTGTTTATAAAGCTCCATAGACAATAGGATTATTTTCTGGTTGAAGCAAATGTGTATAAGAGTATATGTGGTTGTTATTGGAAATATTGTAATGAGATGTGTTATAAATCTCCAGTAAATGGTATGGTTGTTATGTTTTTAGCAGGATGTCAATGTAAATATTGCAATAAGTTGTGTTATAAAGCTCCATGGGTAGTATGTTTTGGTTGTCATAAGCCTTTCTAGTTTTAGGTTTCAATGAACACCGAGGACAGTGTTCTCCCAAGGGCGAGGGTTCTATAACATCCGCGGTTAAAAATTCATGTAGGTAAATATAAGACCAAGGTCATGGGAAATGTATTCCATGTTGAATCGTGGGAAAAACATCCCAGTGGGTGTTCATTTCAGTTTATTATGGATAAAGGAAATTGGCAAAGGAAAAGGCAAAGGCTATGGAAAGGCATGAGACATTTATTGGCATTTTATTTATGAAAATAATGGAAAATAGGAGAAAAGGAGGTTGAAACGTCATAGGTTGCATGCGAGGAGGAAAATGAAGAAAATAGAGGCCTCATTGATAAAACGGTTTCTGAGGATCAGTTGGTAGATTTTTTCAGTTCTGTTTTAGAGCTCTCATTTTCTACTCTCTCTCTCTCTCTCATAATCTTGGTCACTTAGAGTTTTCTTGGAGCACTCTTGGAGGAGTGTGACATACTTGGTATTTGGTGTAGGAAGGCAAAGGAAGAGAAGGAAAGTGTAAGACGACATTGGGATCAATAGCTACAATGGAATTTCTTTGTAGGTATCAAGTTGCATGTATGGTTTCCTTGCTAGTTTTGGCATGCATGGCACATGCATGTGGTTTCTTGGTTATGATATGTCAGTGCCGTGGAGGATTTCTTGGATTGACAGTGATTTTGCCTAGCCTTCCATTTCCTGGATATCCATGGTGTTTTGGGTTTCTTTCATTTTGTTTTTAGGTTGGTTCTCATGTTTCTTTGGTTATGTGTCGAGATAATAGTTCATGGAAGCCTTAGTTGGAAAAATGCTCTAGAAGCCTTGTAACATCTTGGGTTGAGTAACTAGTCACGACATCCATGGTTAGATAAATTATTTGGAAGCCCTTGGTGGGTTGACTTACTAGTCTTGGAAGCCCTCGTCAAACAAACAGTTTGGAAGCTGGCGGCAGTTCTGGGTTGAATCACTAGTACTGGAAGCCTTGCTTGGAACAAATGCTCTGGAGAAATGGAAATCTTGGGTAGAGACCAATATGGTGATGGTTAGTGATGTTCGACCATCAGGTGGAATCACTGGTTGAGGGTGGATGTTTTTTTGCCTCTGGAAGCCCTAATTTGGATTTTTTGGATGTGTTCCATAAGATCCGTCATTCATACTTGGAATATGACATGGGGGTGATTGGATAAAAGAGAGATTTGGTTCAAACTAGTTTATGGTTGGGTAGTTCATGGAAGTCCCAGTCCTGGTTACATTTTACATATGTTAATAAGCACTTCTTTCATCTTGTATTTGATGAGAAAATATACTTCTTTATACATGGTATTTATGGTTGAAATGTCCTTGTTATTTCTGTTGGTTATAATCATGTTTTATGACAGTGATGATGTATCGATCTCATGATGTTTTTATTTGTAAATGAACGAAAAATGAATATATGACCTAATAGATGATAATGCAGCTAATGTGATAAGGCATCGATGCTTCTTAGTGATTCTTAGATAAGTATGAGACTCTTGTGCTCATATATGTTGTTATGACTTGTAGATTACATGTTCATGATATGTTTGACGAAATTCCTATCACGGTTGAGATTGGTTAGGTTAAGATCTTGATCAAGTTTTGTGTTGGATGATTTTTCTTCGTGTCATTTATTGTCTTGCAAAGTCTCATCGAGTTCCAAGAAGTGGTTTGGAGACTAGCTCTAAAAAAGTGGCTTAAATCTTGTAGTCTCTAGCATAGAACTAGATGAAAAACACTATAGTCTCTCCCTTGCACGCATTGTGTGAGTGACTAGAGGGTCCTAGTTGCATACATGCCCATTTCATGGGAGCGACTGGGGGTTTAATTCATTGAAAGGCTAGCTTAACTCAGGGGTTGGGCACATGGAGTGGTGGATTAGCTCACAGGGCCTTGTAGCACCCACGAAAGGTCTACAAAGTGTTGGTTCATGAGTTCCACTTCCTTTGCTGCACTTAGGGAGTCGAACCATATCATAGTAACTCTTTGTCACATGTTTACCCCGGCAGATAGGTTAACTTGGGTAAATATGGGAGGAGTATGTTTACCACTTCGTTGTTTTTCATTAATTAGATGAGAATGAGAAACTATTATAATGTATTGCTTCAAATATGAAGCACACCCTGCACTATAAACTTGTTCTACTATTGACTATCCTGATCTGGCGAACACTTAGCCAATTCAAGGCTTTTTCTTGCTCATATTTCCTAGCAAAATCATTGAGGAGATTAGCTCCTAAGAGATAGCAATTTCCTCCTATTTTCTTGCACAATTCCCAAGGAATGATTCACGTGATTAACTGCCAAGCTTGTACACTCAACTAGCATACAATTGATAATTGAAATGTGCCTTTTCCTCCACTACAACTAGGAAATTTCAATTACATGCATGTATGGGTTATTTTTAGTTGACTAATTAGTTTAACTGAGATATCACTAAGTTAAAAACAATTCTACTACTCAATTGACCTTCAACTTATTCAACTAAGTACTTGAGGTCAGTTAACTAAGTTCAACTAAAAATAATTGAACTAAATAGCTAAATTTTAGCAATAACTACTTGCACATCTCTACTTATAGTTTATAACTCGAATTTACTAAGTTTATTAGTATACAAGGCCATGTCACCCTAGCTAACTACCATCCAAGTCATCCTACTAATGTGGGAAATTGAATTACTAAATTTGACTAAGTCACAAGTCAAATTTAGCCATTATTGCTGCAATTTCTAGTACTGTCTCTTAGAAAGAAAGGGATTTTGCACCACCCCTATACTGCACCTGTGGAATTTGAATTTTCCCCTTGAAATTTCCTTTGTCAAAATATATGCATCCCGCTCCTCAGTTGGAATGTATTGTAGCATCATAATTCTCCTATGCACACAATCCCACAAGTGATGGTACCTAATATCAGTATGGTTGGATGGCCCATGAAATATTGGATTCTCAAAGAGTTTAATACAACTCTGATTATGACAATAAATCACTTTTGAATCCATATCCTAACTAAAAATACCCACAAGTACTTTCCTCATTAATATGGCCTTTGTGCTACTTGACTTGCAGCCATGTATTCAGCCTCTACTCAGTTGAGTGCCATAGACCTTTGTTTCCTACTATACCATGAAATAGTTACAGATCCAACACTGATGATAACACCCAAAGTGCCTTTTTTTTTATAATAGACTCCCTTCCCAATCTGTATTAATAAATCCTTGGAGCTTCACTACCTCTGTCCTATTGTACCATTACCCACACTCAGTTGTGCCTTTGAGGTACCTCGACACATGATTTGTTTCATTCTAATACAACTTGGTAGGATTCAGCATGGCTTGACTCAACTGACTAAGTGCAAAGCATGTTGGGCCTTGTGTTCACCAAATACATCAAGGATCCCACAAGGTTCTTATAGATGGTGGAATATATTTCCTCTCCTAAAGAACCACTCTCCTTCCTCTAGTTTGTAGCTAGAGGTGTGCCCATAGGCTTGTAGTTCTCTATGTGAAATATCTGAAGTATTACACAGGAATACTTCCCTTAACTCACAAACATCTCACCATCACCCTCCCATACTTCTAGCCTATTGTAGCAATTACAACCACACTCCAAAATTTTTCATATGCATCAATTTTGGAGTCTTCCTTCTTAACCACAGTAGCTCATCACACACTAATCCAGGTATTTCTGCTTCAACTAAGACTTATACTTTTCATTTTGGCTTGTGTTTGCATACTTTGTTTATTTTCTAAAGTTTATCTCCTAACTTGGTCCCACATCATTTATGGGCTTGCCCCCAGAAACTGCCCAATCCTTGAGGGAAACTAGCCTTGTGGATGGGAATTGTGGAGTCCTGACTACTAGTGAGCCTTGTGCTCAGAAAATGTGCAGTCATGAGGAGGAAACCCAACACTGGGCCTAGAAATTATGTAACCCTCACTGAGCTCAGAAACTACGTAGTGCACTGCGCCATAAAGTTTCCCAGTTCCCAGGACTACACTGTCTTACTCCGGAATGTGCATGGAAAGTTTCCCCAGAAAAAAGGGAAAAAGAAAAAATCATCCTTAAAAGATAGGGATCTAGTTTTAGTGTCCCAGAGGAGGCACTTGCACTATTTTTAGAAACTTCCACCAAGTGTCACATTTTGCTTGATTTTAGGCACGCACATCATAAACCCTAATTTTTCTAAATCTATTTAATCAATTCTTCTAGAGCTCATTTTCACATTTGATCTGAGAGCTCTAGCATTCCTAAGGAGATCAAGGAGCCTTCAGTATGAACGTCATCGCTTTTCCAGGTGATTTTTTCTTTTGCCGCCTTTTGCTTCTTTTTCTGTCACTTTTTATTGTTTTGCTTGTGTGAGTGTTGTTTCACTTGTTTCTCTACGTGGATGCTAGTACTTTAACTTGTTTTAACTTTTAGAATTGTTTTTTCAAGTTATAGATTTCCTTTCCCAAGTGTCACATCAGTATTCGTGTTTTTACACCAATGATCATCGTTTCGGCAATTTTCCTCACATACCTTGTTTTCCTTCCACTTGTTCAATTGCTACAATTGATTCACATGAATTCATCCAAACTTAGTCATATTTGCACTCAACTTCACACCATCTCTCATATCTTCTTGTTTTTCACACTTCCCTTGGTTAGATCTTGGTTTCCCTTGGCCATATCTCACTTTGCACAACTGGCACTGCACAATCTGGAGGCTCAAGCCAAAAGCTTTGCCTCTGGTATTGAGGAGTGCACAGTTTAAGCTGGATCAAACTACGCATTGTGTAGTTCTAGGAGCCAACCTCTAAGCTTGACCACTGAGACTGCACAATGCATTATCTCTCCCAGGCCTTTGCCTAGGTTGAACTGTGCATTGTGCAGTTCCAATCATCATGCTTCCACCTTGGTTTCTTGGACTGCATAGTACGTAGTTCCCACACTCATCCAGTCCCCCCCGTCGAGAAAAATTATGTATTCCCTCACATCTAGTCCTGGCTTGTTACTTGAACTAGCCTTGAAGTTGTTTTTCTTTGAAACTGACATTTTCTTTCCATGAGTGTCCTCCCTATCCCATAGGTATAACAATTGTCAAACATCTCTCCAGCAGTCACAGTTAACATGGCATCTAAGAGAGGTGCATCAAAGGAAACCACCAAGAGTAGTACTTTGGAATCATTTGAGCAGACATTAGTTGATTTACCAGTGTATGTCGATACTTAAATGTTTATAGAGAAGGGAACAACACTAACATGGTAGTAGATCAAAGACACTTTTGCAAATGACAATGAGGCAGATTTAGATGAACGACGGGATTATATTAGCATCTGGCAGTCAGGGTTATACAAGGTTGCATATAGGTAACCCTCTTCCCCATGTGTGAACATCATCATCTAGATTGTCTCACATACAAATGAACAAACTATGAGATTGAGCAGTGTGAGTGGGAGAAAGCTTGCCACCTTTAGGGAAGAATACTTTTAGCAAATGTATCACTTTCCTGAGCCAGTTAAGTGCATGGACTCACTCTTCTATGCCACCCACATCTATGTGAACATAAGATACATTGGTAAGCACTGGGTAAAAGATCCATCGAAGTTTAGATAAACACCCACCCATGTGTACAAGACAGAGTCCCTCAAGAAGGTTTACCATTTCTTAATTATCATCGCTTGCAGAATATATGGTCAAGAGAGCACAAAAACATTTCCTGAAGGGTGGGCAGTCTTACTGGATGAGTTAATAACTGATGGTAGGTCATTCAGTTGGTCAAATCTATTGGCTCAACAATTGAAGTCCCATGTAGCTTAGGCTCAGAATCTTCCCAAGGATGAGCGAGAAAGGTTCTATATGTGCGCATACTTATTGGATGCAATTTGTGCATAGCAGGAGTTCCCTGGCATGAACTAGACATGGACACCATGACAGATTGTCGTGAACATATATTGCAAGTTGCTTTCAGAATGTAGTTATTGAGGAGTAATGGCACGAATAACTGACCACTTTATCATCCCACTATACAAGCTTATATTTGAACAAGATCCACCTTGCATGTCTTGAGAAGCAATGGAAGTGACAGTAGACATTGCATATTGGTATGCCTCACTAGGTGACACCTTCATTAGAGTGTTTGGTAGAGATAAGCCTCTGCATGTCTTACCAAGGTATATCATTAACAAAATAATCATGTAAGAAGTATCATACCACCTCATTATAGGGTTGTTAGCAACACTACATAGGAAGAAGAAAGTTCCATGGTTGACTCTTCCTTTACAGATCGGGTTATATTATATTAAGAACTTGAAAGTTGCGGATGTTAAGGCTAAGGACATAGTGAACTTCAAGTTCATCACCAAATACTTTAATCCATGTTATCCCCACAGTATTTTCAAGGACCACTGAACGAGAGTTTACTTCCAGTGGATCAGCAGGGCCTTTCATTCGTGGTCCTATCAAAGTTAATACAATGCTTCTCATGCTTCAGAACGTGTTGGACACAGGTTTCAGGACAATATACCCATATTCCATGGAGACTAGAGATTGCTTGCAGCAAGACACCATGAAGAAGTTTAAGGACACCATCACGCAATACCAACCTTGGCACCAATATGTGACTGAGAAGTAGCAAGTGGAGGTTGTTGAGCTGGACTTCTCCCAAACTCCAGCATCATAATGTTGTTTCTTATTAGGTTTTCTCTACCCTATTTTGTCTTATATGGGTATGAGTTGAAAATGTCATATTATTTGTAATTATGTAACTAAAATTCCAAGTGTCAATATTGGAATATGAAAATTCACCATGTAACATAATGAAGAATTTGAAGATTCATGAAGGTAGTCAAAAGGTCAAAAAGGGGAGTTGAAGAGTCACCCCCCCTCTTGTTATAAATAGAACCTCATAACTCATAGAATGGGATTTTGGGAACTTATATTATGGATAGGTTTAGGTTTAGAAAGAGATTGGGAGTATTGTCAAGAGCCTTGGGTTCTCCATAGCGTAAAGCAAGTATACTTATTTGGAGGAGTAGGTGTTCTTGATTGTAATGTTCCACTATTGGGGCTAGTGGTCATCAATGGTGTATGTATGGATGGAACTTTCACTTATAATAATAAAACTAGAGCCAACACACTTTCATGCATATGTTGTTAATATAATAGGACTATTCTTTTTGTATTGGAAATGTATGTTATTTAACTTTACGCATATCCTTATGAACTATTTTGTTTGCATTTGTAAGAATATTGTTGAATGTGTGTTGTTGGTTTAACTCATCACTTTATCTTGTGGACTATTCCACATCTTATCTTGTGATGTCATTTCTATTGTGTGCTCCTTTCAAGTTGTGTAATATTATAGGCTTCCAAGGGGCACACTTCATTTCCCTTCATATGTCGGAACCTTCATGCATTGCACTTGACTGTCTACAGGGTCACACACTTACCCTTACCCAAATTTTTATACTTTCCTCTGCGTGCTTCTACAGTCAAGGCATTACACTATCCCCCACTATTGGGACTCCTACTCCAAATGATATGAGGTCTAGTTGGGACTTCATGTCGGGGAGATCCCCTGAATGTTGGCAAATCTAGCACCGTCAACATTTATGGCAATAGAAGGAGGGCCAAATGAAAAGTTGAGCCCTTGAAGTCTATTCTGAATTTCTGCACACATTTGATGAATTATCACCAAATCTTAACCTTGACCTATTTTTCTAACTCTGCAAATTTGAAAGTATCGGTGAGCATCTTAAATGACTTGTCTAAATTTGCGTTCAATGGCGAGGATGGAATAAACTTGCTCAGGCACGCAATTTATTTTCTTGATTTTTGTGACAGGCATGACATCCAGTATGAGGATGTTTCTTTTGGGTTGTTTTCTCTCATGTTTGAATGGCGTGAAAAGAAATGCTGTCACACATTTCCCGCAGCCTCCATAGAGTCTTTAAAATAATGTGTTGTTAAATCATGCCTCGCTTTCGTTCTCTATGAGCATAAAGACATTAATAGAAAAATTTTAAAATTGTGAAAAACACTTAATGAATCTCTTTAGGATTTTCACGATCATTTCATTCATTACTATTTTGAATTTCCTAAAGATAAAGTTGATTGGGTATTTTTAACTAGAAGATTTCAATATCTCGTTCACATTTTTGAAAATTCACATGAGACAAAATATTTCAAACCTCTCCCAACATACCTCGGTGTAAGAGCTTCTAAATCTTAGGTGGACAAGGTTGTTATTCCAAGTGACCCTCCATCCACTTCCTATAAAAAAACTCTAGCTCTGTAGGTCAAGGTGGGAGAAGTCGAGAATTCACCTATTGATATACCACCATCTCCTCCTACTCCACTTACTCAAAATTTAAGTGCAAAGTTGGATTGTGACTCTGGTGGTTTTCACGAAGTGTTATCTCATTGTCCTCCATTCTTTGGTCCCTTTGATCCTCTGGATTTTGTAATTGTGTTTATCTATCTTGTATTTGTCTTGTGATGTTCATGAGGATCAAGATCTAGATGGAATTGGTTTTGAACTACCAACCTATGATATCATTTTTGATGAGTATGTGTGGGAGTTTGAACAAGAAACTACAGTGAAGGATGACCTCCTTCCGTCTGCTGCTCTTCTGCATTATCTTGACATCAGCCAAAAAATTTTCATTTCTATTCCATCTTGTCAAAATTCATTTTTGAATGTTTCTAATTTTGATCATTCACAGAACACGTGGAATGCAAGTTTTTCATTTGAATCGAGAGAGGAAAAATATGTCTTCCCTGATCCTCTGAATCAATCATCTTACATTTTTGTGAACATAGAGGGTGATATTTAACATTTTTAATCATCCCATCTTTATGATTCGTAAGATCATGAGGATGCCTCTATTCACGATCTTGAAATTTCTAATCATGGTTGTCGTGATCTTTTCATTCACTCATTTGATCACAATTCTGATTCTTCCACTATCGATCTGTCTAAGCCATCAATCTTGGATGATCCATATTATGACGAAAATCAACATCCCTAAGTTGTCGAGACACTTTAACCCGATTATATGGTTATGTCAGGTTCTCGTAGCCTTGAGGTCAGTTCCACTTTGGATCATAACTGTGTTGAATCTCTCTAGGATCCTCATTGCTCTATTGTTCACATTGAAAATCAATCTATCTCACCAGTTTCTCATCCTCCATTTGTATCACATGATCCTGTCACTCAATCATTGGAGTCGCATGTAGCAAGCACTATTATAAACCATAAATTTTCTTCTTTCTTCATGTTTGCTCATTTTTCAAGTTTTAAAGTTTGTATCTACTTGTCTTCAACCCACAATATGTTAGGACACCATGGTGCATCCAAAGAGTGCCATCCATGCAAGTTTTGTTTCTACCTTTTTGTAGGTTCATTCAAGCTTGTAGGTTCTTATATTTTTTGTTTGTTGATTTGCTTGTATATCTTTCTTTACATGCATGCTCGCGCCTACATGGATCAGCCAATGGACCGAAGGATGCATTGGAAGTATCACTTTCATGAGTTGGCATGTTTTATGATTAGGTTAGGAGAGGGAGTAGGGGTATTCGTTTTATTTTCTTGTTTGTTTTTCTTATTTGATTTACTTGTCTTCGCTTTACTTCTCTTCTTTCCTTTGTTTGTTTTCTTTTGCAACATTGGGTTAGTTTTTCCACGAAACCATGTTTGGCTTCTTCGACAAGCAAGGTGAATTTCAAGAGGAACTTCTACTCATATCAACACTTGGTTATCTATTTATTCCCTCTCTTTATGTGAATCCTTCATTTCTTCTAGTCGATGATACCCTAATGGAAAATACGTTCCTTTAAGAGAGAGTCATGGTGAAATCATGATGCATGCACTTTTAACTAGTACCACCTACTCATATTGGTTTTCTATTTTTGGTTAACCCTTGTCAACTAAGTCGAGTAGAATAAGGAGAGGGGAAAAACCTTAACAAGTACGTCAGAGGTATATACAAATATCCTTCTTTGAAGGCAGAACCTCTTCTACTCTCAATAAGTTGGGATGCCTCTTTCACCTCATGAAATAAATAAGTGCTTATGCAAAGTTCTTTGAACAAATGAAAATGAAAAAAATGAAAATGAAATAAAGGGTGAAAGAAGAGAAAGGATTCATGTGCAAAGAGTTGAAGCAAGTAACTCTTCCGGGGTACTGTCTAGGCTCATTAGAAACGAAAAAATGCTTGTGTTCCTGAAGTGACTCCGTTGGGGCATTGTCCACACCTACTAGCAGTGAAGCAACATGAGACATGAAACTAAAACTATGAAAATATATTTTACTTATGCTTCTATGTACCCCTCATTCCCAATCGAAACAACTCAGATTGACTTAGCTTGGTATGTGTGTTGCTAATGAAGGGAATGGTAGGGACTACATATTTAACTCAAGAAGTGAAGAAGCTATGATAATTAAAGAACTGAACAATACTTCCAGAATAATTAGACTTGCTTTGCATGAGACAAGGTCCATGCAGAGAGCTAGAGTTCTACCAATGTGTCACCAATGTTGTAGTGGCTACAACTACCCTCCAAATTTTTTCCTATGCTTTGATTTTCGAGTCTCCCTTCTTAACCACAAAATCTCATCTCGCATTGATCTAGGTATTTGTGCTTCGACTAAGATTTTTGTTTTTCATTTTGGCTTTTTTTTACTTAGTTTACTTTCTAACTCAAAAGTTGATCTCCTAACTTAGTCCCACAGCAGTTCTGGGCTTACCCCTAGAAACTACACAATCCTTGAGGGAAACTAGCCTCGTTGACGGGAATTGCATAGTCACTACATCCAGTGAGCCTTGAGCTGAGAAAATGTGCAGTCATGAGGAGGCAAACCAACACTTATCCTAGAGATTGTGTAACCCTCACTAAGCTTAGAAACTGCACAGTGCACTGAGCCGGAAAGTTTCCTAGTACCCAAATTTTCGTTTTCTTTCCCCGAAGTGTGCATTGCAAGTTTCCCTAGAAAAAATGGAAGCAAAAAACATCCCTAAAAATAGGGATCTATTTTTAGTGTCCCAAAGGAGGCACTTGCACTACTTTTAGAAACTTTCGCCAAGTGTCACTTTTTCTTTTATTTTAGGTGTTCACACCATAAACCCTAATATTTCCAAAGCTATTTAATTGATGTTGTTAGTTCCCATTTTCACATTAAATATTCGAGCTCTAGCATTCTTGAGGAGATCAAGGAGCCTTCAATATGATCATCATCGCTTTTCCGGGTGACTTTTCCTTTTGTCATCTTTTGTCATTTTTTTGTCGCTTTTTGTTGTTTTCCTTGTGTGAGTGTTTTTTCACTTGTTTCTCTACATTGTTTCTTGTTTTGACTTGTTTTAACTTGTATAAGTGTTGTTTCAAGTTATAGATTGACTTTCCCAAGTGTCACATCAATTTCAAGTTTTTGCACCAATGGTTGTCATTGCGGTGACTCTCCTCACATACTTTATTTTCTTTCTTCTTGATCAATTGCTTCACTTAATTCACATCAATTAATCCACACTTAGTTAGATCTACACTCATATTCACACCATATCTCATATCTACTTGTTTTCACACTTCCCTTGGGTAGATATAGGATTCCCTTGGCTAGATCTCACTTTGCACAACTGGCATTGCGCAATTTTGATGCTCAAGCGACAATATTGGCCTATAGGATTGTGAACTATGTAGTTTAATATGGCTCAAATTACACATTGTGAATTTCCAAGAGCCCTCCTCTCAGCTTGGCCATTGAGACTACACAATGTGCATTCTCTCCCAGGCCTTTTCTCAGGTTGAATTGTGCATTACATAGTTCCATTCATTAGGCTTCCACCTTAGCTGCTAGGATTACACAATGCATACTTCCCATAGTTAGTCAGTCCCCCCTATCAAGAAATTTTGTGCAACACCTCACATCTAGTGCCTAGATTTTTGCTTGAACTTTCCTTTAAGTTGTTTTGATTTTAAACTAAAATTTGCTTTCCATCAGTGTTCTCTTTGTCCCACAGGTACATCAATTGTTGAGCATCTCCCCAAAAGTCATAGTTAACATGGAATCTAAGAGAGCTGCATCAAAGGAAACCACTGAGAGAAGTATTGGGGAAGAATTTGAGCAAACATCAGTTGATTTACTAGTGTATGTCAATACTCAACTGTTTATGGAGAAGGGAAAAACACTGACATGGAAACAGATCAAAGACACTTTTAAAAAGGAATTTGAGGCAGATTTAGAGGAACAAAAGGTTTATCTTAGCAACCAAGAGTCAGGTTTATACAAGGTTACATACACGTACCACTCCTTCCCGTGTGGGAACATCATTAGCTAGATTGTCTCACATACAAATGAACATACTATAACATTGAGTAGTACCAATGGGCAAAAGCTTGCCACCTATAGGGAAAAAGAATTTTAGAAGATGTAGTACTTTCCTGAGCCTATGAAATGCATGAACACACTCTTCTATTACATCCACAACTATGTGAACATAAGAGACATTTTCAAGCATTGGGTGAAAGAGCCATCGAAGTTTTGACAGAAACCAACCCATGTGTACAAGACATAGTCCCTCAGGAAGGATTACCAATCCTTGATTATCTTCGCTTGCAGAATATATGGTCAAGAGAGCACAAAAACATTCTTGAAGGGTGGGAAATCTTACTGGGCCAATTGGTAAGTGATGGGAGGCCATTCAACTGGTCAGATCTATTGGCTAAACAATTTAAGTCCCATGTAGCTCTAGCTTGCAATCCACCCAAGGATGAGTGAGAAAGGTTCTATATGTCTACATCCTTACTGGATGTAATCTATGCACAACAGAAGTTCCTTGGCATGAACTGGACTTGGCCACCATGAGAGACTACCATGAACATCTATTACAAGTTTCTTTCAGAATGCACTTATCAAGGATTAACAAAATGGCTAATTCACCACTTTTTGATCCCCCTATACAAGCTTATATTTTAGCAAGATCCTATTTACATGTACCGAAAAGAAATGGAGGCAATAGTAGACATTGCATATTGGTATGCCTCACCAGGTGGCACCTCCATCAGAGTGTTTAGCGGAGAGAATTATCTACATGTCTTACCAATGTATGCTATTGACAAACTAATCATGCAAGAAGTATCATACCACCTCACTATAGGGTTGTCAACATCTCTGCATATGAAGAAGAAAGTGTCGTGGCCAGCTCTTCCTTTATGAATCAAATTATACGAGATTAAGGCCTTGAAAGCTACATATGAGGAGGCTAATGACATATTTAAATTTGAGTTCGGCACCAAAATTTTAATCCATATGATCCCCACATTGTTTGCAAGAACCATTGTATGATAGTTTACTCTTCATGGATCAACAGGGCATTTCATTGGCCCGAGGAGGATCCTTGGAGGTACTTCTATAACTCCTCTAGACTCAATGAGTTAGTAAGTATAGCAAGGACTTTGAAGGTTGCTCCATAGACAACATTTTTTCTAGGAGAAACAACAACATTAGTAGAAGGAAGAAATCCCATGCAAGACAAGGGAAAGAGGAAGGTTGTTGACAATCGGGAGGGAGATAAAAGATGAAAAATGAAAGTAGATCTTCTTATAGTGAAGGAAGCTTTGGCATTGGAAGCAAAGAGGAAGTAATGGATGTAGAGATCAGAGTGGAGGAAGAGAGAAAATAAGAGCTTGTAGGAATCATAACTGAATTTGTAGGAGATAGGGAAGAATTTGAAGGAAGAATGGGAGTTGAGGAGGAGATAATGAGAAGAGAAGAAGAAGCAGGAAGAAGAACAAAGGCAAGGTGTGATGACAGAGGAAACTATGCCAATATGGGTTGAAGAGATGAAACATCCAACAACTGAGGAGGAAGGTGAACAGATTTAGAATCGATAGCTTGCTCATGAGACTTAGAAATTTATTTAGATGACACACATGGTGTTGGAACAGGAGTTGTAGCATGAAGATGTTGACTTGATGCCGAGAGCACAATAGGCCATCCCTTAGTCTCCACCATCTCCAGCAGTAGAGCCAGCTCTAGGTGAGAAAGGAGATATTGTCCTCCTTGATGATGATCCGGTCATGGATGTGTACAATCTATCATTTGTTGAGTTCAAGAAAAGGATTGTACAAGCATAGAGGAATCACTTTCCAGATGATCACGCTTCAACTAAATTCATCAAAGAAAGGGTGATAGTGTCGGACACTAGGAAGCAACTAATATCCATTTACGAAGCTAGCTTGGGCAATATAGGAGAAACAAGATCAAATTTTTAGTATATGATGACCGAGAATGAGCAACTGGCAAAGAACTTGCAGGATTCCAGGCAAGATGCATAACAACTCCGAGCAGCAGCGCATAATACAATTTTCGCATTGGGGAAGAAGAGAAAAACAATACTTGTTTAAGTATCAATAGTTGGATAAACCATGTAGAAGTAATATAATGGTTTTGTCACCGTGCACAAATAAATTTTCCATTTTCATGGCCTAAACAATAGAGAAAAGGGTTTTTTAAAGCTCTCAGAAACAAACAAGTTTCCATCGCCTATGTACAAGAATGGAAAATGCGGTTCAAAGGAGCCCCACTTAACTTAGTGAATAAAATGAATCCATAGGCAAAGATGGAGAAAGCAGAAGTTTGAATGTTGATTTAGAACAACAAGCATCTTGCCTCATTGATTGGTAGCACACATACCTCATCTATCTGGTTGTGCAGTGGTTTGGATGTGTTGGTGAGAATGCACCAAATCCCATCAATTGATTTCCTCACCAAAGCTAAACTCAAGAATCAAGTCTGGTAGGAGGTCAAAGAGTAATTGGAGTAGCTAAGGCAGGAAGACACCAAGGAAGAGTTGGAGCTAAATGCACACAATGTAGAAATTTCACTGTAGATTAAACTGATTATGCAATGTACTAAAGCAAAATACTTAAACTACTTCTACAATCAAACTTGTAGAAGCTTAATCTATTTTGAGCAAGATCAACTAGAACACATATAATAGAGAAGAAGATTAAATCACACATAAAACACAGAAGAATACTTTGGGGAAAGCCTCAGCTAAAAACCCCGCTATGTGTATTATCGTACAAGTGGAAATATCTCAGGATTACACAAAGCTTTATCTCACAAGCTATCCAACTCTCAGTACAATCCCTCACTGCTGCTCATAGATAGAATAGACAACACATATACCTTCCTTTAGTCCTAAAAGCCTCCTATTTCCTTGCATAGTTTCTCCTGGGTCATCTAGCTACAACTTGTGTGATTCTCACCTCACACACAACACTGACCTCTGAAATAACTCCTCAATCCTGAAGCAGATAATTCCTTCTGCATGGATGAGTTTCCTTTATAGGAAAACTCCTCCAATTGATAGTACACCGTCCCTGCCTTTAATCTCAACTGGGTCTTTCTCTGAATTGACATGCATGAGTTATTTATGAGAGAATATTTAGTTATCTGGAGAACACTGGTTGCATGCATGCATGCATTAACTGACTGAACTCGCAATTAGTTCCTCCAACTGTTTAGAACTAATTTAACTGGACTTAACCCAGTTAACTGAGCTAACTAATTACAACTCAAATACAACTCGTCCTTATCTCCTTAATTAAGGGATAACTTCCTCAATCAAAGGGATAATTGTTGCATGTCTTCACAAATACTTCATGTTTGAATTTCTCCAACTAATTAACTCAAGATGAATAAATTAATTATTTTTCAAACAACTGCTAAGACCAAATTTGAATTTTAATTCACGGACTAATTAAAATTGGAATCTATCCCAAAATTCTATTTGTAGCAATGTTATTTTTAGCATTTCTATTTTATCATTCCTTGTTGCTATTTTCAACGTTGGTACTTGAAATTCTATTTATAGAATTTCTATTTTTAGCATTTCTTGTTGCTATTTTCAACACACAACATGCAAAATTTCATCAGTGGTCCAATCAAAGTCAAGAAAATGTTGCTCATGCTTCAGAATGAGATGGACATAGGTTCCAAGACAGTATACATGGATGCCATGGGGGCTAGAATATGCTTCCATCAAGACACTGTGAAGCAGGTACCAAGCTTGGCACCAATATTTCACCAAGAACAGCATGTGGAGGTTGTTGAGCTGGAATTCTCCCAAACTCCAACATCATATTGTTGTGTCTTATTAGGCTATCTATACTCAAGTTTGTCTTATGTGCGTAGGATTGAAAAATGTAATATTATTTATAATTATGTTGTAACTCAAATTCCAAGTGTCAATATTAGAATATGAAAATTCATCATGTAATGTAATGTGTCATTTTGTAAAGAAGTTGACAAGTCATGAGGGTAGTCCAAAGGTCACAAAGGAGAGTTGAAGATTCATCCCCCTCTTGTTATAAATAGAACCTCATAACCCATAGAAGGGGGTTTTGGGAGCCAAGCATTTAGCTAGCCATAGGATTAGGAAGAGCTTGGGAGTATTGTGAAGAGCCTTGGCTTCTCCATAATGTAGAGTACACTGAGGAGCAGGTGTTCTTGATTGTAATGTTCCACTATTGGGTCTAGTTGTCGCCAATGGTGAATGTTTGGATGGAAATTTCACTTATAATAATAAAATCAGAGCGAACACACTTTTATGCATATGTTCTTATTATAGTAGGACTATTCTTGTTGTATTGGAAATGTATGTTATTTAACTTACACATATGCTTATGAAATATTTTGTTTGCATTTATTTTGTTTTGTGGACTATTCCACATATTAGCTTGTGATCTCATTTCACTTGTGTGTTCCTTTCAATTTTTCTATTATCACAAGCTTATAAGGGGCACAATTCATTTTCCCTTTGTGTGTTAGAACCTTCATGCATTGCACTTGACTATCCATAGGGTCACACAATTGCTCTTACCCAAAGTTATCATACTTTCCTTTGTTTGTTTCCATGGTCAAGGCATTACACTACCACCCATTGTTGGGACTCCTCCTCCAAATGGTGTGAGGTCTAGTTGGGACTTCATATTAGGGAGACCCCCTTAATGTTGTCGGGTCCCACACTGTCAACACAACCAAAGGAAGTAATGGATCAAGCCCATGTATTTCATCTCAAATTATCTTGTAAGGTCCTCCTTACAAGAGTGGATCAACTTCCCATGCCCTATAAGTATTAATTCATTAAGATATAATACCAAGATAACCAACTTTCCATCTACCATAATGTGATAGAGATAGGCATCTGCTTCACTTTTGGTGGATCCCAATCGATTGAGATATGTTTCGACCCAAGTGTACCATGCTTAGGGTGCCTACTTGAGACCATAGAAGTCTCTCCTAAGTCTAAACACATGTATCTCCCTGTCATATTTGTCAAATCCCTCTAGGTTCTCTATGTAAATCTCTTCCTCACCACTGTAATGAGGAAGGTGGTCTTTAGATCCATCTGATGGATCTTCCACCCCATCTATTAATCTAATGTTAGAATGGTTTTGATCGAGGAATATCTTTCCTCTAGGGAAAAGTTTTCCTCCTAGTCCACTCCCTTTGCCTGTGAGAAGCCTTTGGCCACAAATCTAGCCTTGTACATCTTGGTGCTCGCATCATCTGCACGCTTCACTTTGTAGATCCATATAAAACCAAAAAATGACTTTTTCATTTGTCTCAGCACCAAGTCTCATACACTATTCTTCATGATGGTTTCATACCCCACCACCAATCCATCAACCCACACTGGTTCATAACAAATGAAGAGGGCTTTGAATCAATGAGTTATGTCATGAGAGTCATATACCTAGTGTACTTGTCTTGTGACCTCCTTTGTTTGCACTAGGGTGTAGCAGCACCTGTGTGCTCCCATGCATCTTATACCAATATATTATCTTCTATGGTTATCTTCCTCCCCTCCCTGGAATATTCTAGTTGAGTGGATTCATTCACTCGGCCTCCTGACTACTCCCCCACTTGTGGCTGCTCGAAAACATCCTGAAGCTCCATATGAGTTTCCTCATTTGGAGTTAGAAGCTCCTCTTATAATGGGATACTCAACTGTCACTCTAGATATCATCTCATATCCTTCTCCTTATCAAATTTGACATCTTTCCCCACTACTATCAACTTGAGTGAGGGGAAATATTGTAACACCCCCTCCCACACTTACACAAGTTCATCGTTCCACCGAGGTAAATATGTGACAAGGATTTACTATGATATGAATCAACCTCATAGGTACAGTCAAGTAAGTGGAATTAATAGAATAAAACCTTACTAGCCCTCCTTAGGACGTACAAGACCCCTTGAAGCCAAACAACCCCTCTAGGTGCCCAAACCCTGAGTTAACTTTCTTTTTCATTAACCTACGCTTCCAGTCACATGCATAACAAGGAAATCCAGTCACTGTAAGCCTCCAATCACATGGATAACCCTACATCCTAGTTAATGTAGTCTAATTTACTCAATTTAATGTCTGTGACCATAAGATAAGAACCACTTTTTCAGGTCTAGGATCCAGACCTCTTCCCATAACTTGATATAAATTTCTAGAATGATGGATGACATAAGAACAAAGCCATTAATGCAAAACTTAGACAAGGACTTGACCTAAAAAGACCCGAACATGACATACATTTCGTTAAACATTTTGTGAACATGTAATCAACAAGCTATAGATGCAAATCTAAACATAGGGTAAACATTTTGTGAACATGTAATAAACATGATATAAATGAATATTTGAACATATGGGCCTCTTACTTATTTGAAAATAATTAAGAAGGTCTAATTCCATTTCATAATATTTTCAATAACAACTATTAGGTCATGCATTCAATAACCTTTCTTTTATAAATCAAAACACATAAAGAGCCATAACTAGATCCGATCATGAAACCATGATTATAACCAACATATAACTAGAATAATAGTAGTGATAGAAAAAAACATAAAAACACATAATAAATAGTACATTTAATCATTAAATAGAAGAGGAAAATAGCTCTTATTAACATATGTAAATCCAAACAATTCAGGGACTTCCACGTACTACCCGACCATAGATTGGGATTAACCAAATCTCTCTTTCAACCAATCACCCTCATGCCATATTCTAAGCATGAATGTGGGATCTCATGGAATAAACCAAAAAAAATCAAACTAGGGCTTCTAGAGGCCACACTAGTGATTCCACCTCACGGTCAAACATCACTAACCATCACTAGATCAATTTCTACCCTAGTTGTCCAAGGCTCCAATGCATTTATTCCAACCCATCTCTAGGACTAGTAACCCAACCCATAGTTACTGTTGGGCTCTAGAGTTTTTGTCCAACCAAGGCTCCAGGACTAGTAATTCATCCCACCAAGGGCTGGAGAGAAATTTTCAAAAAAAGGCTTCCAAAACTAGTAACTCAAACCAAGTTGTTCCAAGGCTTCCAGAGCGTTTTTCCAACCAAGGCACTAGGAACTAGTAACTCAACCCACAACCATAAGGAACATGAGTACCAATCGAAACAATGAGGTGGGAAACCCGCAACACCATGGCTATCCAAGAAATGGAAAGGCTAGGAAAAACCACTATCAATCTAGGGAATCCTCCATGTTAATGACAGATCATAACCAAATTACCGCATGCATATGTCATGCATGCCAAAATTAGCAAGGAAATCATACATCCAACTCAATACTTGCAAATAAATCTCGTTGTAGTTGTTGATCCCGCTTTCCCCTTAATCTTTCTTGCTTTTCCTTTGCCTTCTTTCTTCAAATCCAAAGTATGCCAAATCCTCCAAGATTTCTCCAAGCAAACTGTAAGTGTGCAAGAGTAAGGGAGAGACAGGGATAATAAATTAAAAGTTCGAAATATTAAACTAACAAAACCTGTAAACTGATCCTTAGAAGCCTTTTTATCATTGAGGCCTCTATTTCCTTCATTTTTCTCTATTTTTGCTTGAATTTTCATCACATGCAATTTTGTGACCTTTCACCTTCCATTTCTCTTATTTTCCTTTGTTTTCATAAATATATGCCAATTAATGCATCTTTTCCTTTCCAAGGCCTTTGCCAAGTTCCATAGCCATATGGTCACTTAGTGGGTCCTGACCTAGGTTTAGAGTTAGTTGTGCTAAACAAATCCCTACACTACTGGCCCTTTCAACATCAATCCACGTAGCATGGACTAAAATCTCACCTGAAGTAGTATGGGGGGATGCTGGAACCAAGTTTCCGCATCCAGAGATTAGTGTGATGTCTTTCTATGACCTAGATCTACCTTTGTGCCAATTTCTAAGCCCTTAAGGCTTAGCATTGTAACTCCCCTCAATCAGCTTCTAGAACTCTGCCAAGGTCTACAACTGGCTTTTTTGGACCCTAAACGGGAAAATTAGTTACTTATGCCCACCATAGATTACCATTATATCAGTATTTACTCAGATCTACCTAAGTGTTCAATAACTTTAATAGAAAGTGTTATGATGTTCACGTAATCACTTAACATTAATTGCGTTCAGATAATAAGATGGATCAAGTAAACTCGCGCATCAATACTGTATCATTATTTTATAAATACATCATTTTATCCCAACATATTTCATAATCATAAACAACATAAGTAAAGAGATAAAACATAGGAATTTTTGTAACAGTCTACTTTATTGATCTTTAGTATAGGTTTATAGACTCAATACTTCCCTATTCACTCAGCTGCAGGGGTTCTCTGCACTCAATTGTGGACACTACTCTAGGCCTCTGCGCATGCAGCTACAGAGCCTTTTCTCTTACTTTCCTGCACTAACCCTTTATACTCCTTCCATCATACCCATAGACAAAATACTTATATCTCTATCTATCTACCTTAGAATCACTAAGACACACTTATTTATATAATCCCATGGTCCGCGGACTGTGGCTAGATCTTCAAAAACCGGCTCAAGTTTACATGTCTAAGGTTAAAAACCCTTTTTGACTCTTAACTAATTTTTCACTCTGCGTCCACAATTTGCAGAGACTTTACATTTTTTTTACATAAAAACTTGGGTGTGTTTGCCCCAAAACTGACCCAAGGGACCCCATCCCAATAGGCCCCCAACACAAAGGTTGTGACTTTCCCTTGCGTCATTCAGCTAGCATGGTGATCTTGCTGTGGAGATCCCTCAGCTCCATCTGCACAACTGCTACTTCATCTGCACTCTGCGTGGCTGCCTGCTTCACTTGTTTGACCAGTTGCTCTGTAGTTGGTCCTTCACTAGCTCGATTGATCTTCTGTTGTGTGAGTTGTAAGTTCATTAGATTTTCCTAGATGTTGGTTGAGACTTGGTAGGCTCCATCCAACCAAGGACCCAACTGTGACTTAAGCATTGCTTCTATGCTACTTCCACTTGTCAAAGGAGTTGCTTTGCCTCCTACAACTTGGTGAGGCATTGCGCTATAGAAATGGAGTGCTTTGTCGCCCTAACCTCGTCATACTACTTATGGAGTGCACATATCTCTGTATTCAATATCTGCATGGTGGGATCTTTGTGGAGGGTCATCACCACTTCCATGGCCTATTCGAATAAAGTTGTGTAGTTAACGATTGCAACATCCACAGTAGCTATCCCTTCTTTGACAACAACTTTGCATTGTTCCCTAACTTCAAGTGGAGTCAAAGGCTGTGACTTAAGCTCCAGTTCCATGATTTTCATGTTGAGTTCAAATTGAACTCTTTCCACCTCTCTCTTCACCTCACAGACGCCCGCAGCGAGCTTCTAGATCTTGGCCTCAAGTGGTACCTCCTTAGGTATGTGCAACTTTGGCACTGTCATGCACGCCTCTACAATCATGGCTACCAGTTGGGTGCTTTGTGCCTAGATCGTTTCCCTTGCCTTTAGGTCCTTTGTCTTCTTGGTGAACATTTGTTCATTTCACCTAATACTCAATTATTAAGCTGAGAACGCGTTGCTCTGGCACTCTCAATTCCATTGTTATGCCTGTTTGCAGTGCATGAAGATACTCAGTACGTTGTGCTACAATATTGAGGTCTATGTTCTTTAAGGTGCTAACAATGATCTTATCATCAGATGACTTTTCACTCAGAGACCCTTCCGACAGCACGATTATCCTGAGATTTACTGTCCTGACCAGCTCTACAGCCTGACTTTTCCCTGGTTCTAAGCTCATTTCTGTGTCGCTGACTGAACCTGCACCCACCTAAATTCTGCTACTTTGGATCTGTAGTTCGTGTAGATCCTTTTGAATATTAGCTACGGACTACAAGTGTTGTTTCTTAAACTACTGCTTTAGTTCAACTGTAGTGTCACACATTTTGTCTCTAAACTCATCGAGATCACCCTCTATCAGCGTAATGGGATCCAGTGGTGGCTTGGTCGCCTTTGTCTTCTTCCGAGGCCCCTCCTGCTACTATTCCCTCTATGTTTTTACTCAGAATGGAGTGGTTTGTCCTTCATCACCTCCATTGCCCTGACTACTCTTCCTATTCAATTTCAAGGGAGTGGATTTACCGTTTCGCTCAGAGTCGCATTGCTCTTGTTTAGCCTGTTATTTTGTAGCGTGATACTTTTCTAGTTAGGCCTTGTCCTCGACCTCCTTCTTTCACTATGTGGCCAACTTCTGTGCCACCTTATTCGCTGCATCCTTGCTCTTTTTATCTACTAAAATCCCTATGCCTTTGCTTGTACCCATGTCTAAGTCAGGTGGAGAGTGCTAGTCTGCTAGTCAATGCTTAATTTCCTCCTAAATCGCATCATCCATGGTGAGATATGACAGATCAAACCACTTCTTTTGCGGGTTCTTCCAGACCGGATATAAATGCGATGGAAGTCTGCCTTGAATTCTACATACTCTAGCAACTGTTCATACACATTTTTGGACAACTGTGGGCGCTGGTTGATGGCCATGCAGATGCTTGCTTCCTTCAAAACCCAAAAAATATTCGTTTCTATGACCCATGTGGGGTCCTTCATGGCCCAAAGGGAGGCAAACTGTGCAGTCTTCAGCAAGCCTACCTCCAATGGAGGAAACTGACTATCCTCAGGTAGTTCCCAAGCAACTAGCACAATGGAGAGAAGAAACCACACATAGTGGAATGTCTTGCTCTCATCTTTAGCCTCATGATAATTCGCAAGGAAATCGCTACATAAATAGTGTGACCAGTTAACTGCATGCCCTCCATGCATTATGAAGCTAAAGAGATCACGGGTGTCAGAACCTCATCCGCGCGACACTTCCTCATGACCTTGTCGATTAGTATCTCGGTGGAAATTTTTACCACGAGGCTATTGATGGATGTTATGGAGTACTTACATGGCTTCTTGAGAAGCTCAAATTTCTTCTTCATATTCTCTGACAAGTCTCACTCACTTGTCTTTTCACCAAAATCCTTGGCTAAATTCAAGCCTTCACATGGTAGGAGCATGATCCTATGGACGATCATTTCCATGATGAGGATAGGCATGTCAAGCCTTAAGCACCCATCATGCACGAGAGTCAATAGTTTCCATATATAGGTGGTGTTTATGTTAGAGCTATGGTAGTGGGGCACCAACAATAGGTTCAATAACCCAAACTGCTCTACTCCACAGATCCACTGAACTGTCTCCAACATAGTGAAATTGGAGTCTTTGTAATATACTCGCTTCATGTAATTCTCCATCGCGAGGTGGGGGGACCTCTCATGGTCAGCCAAGTACCAATCCTCCATCTTTAAAAGGGGAAACCAATCAGATTCCTCCACGGGTTCGATAATGCCTACCTCAAGCATCTTCTCGAACTCCAAGCGAATCTTTTCCTTATATTTTGGATTAAGGCAATATGGCCTTTTCTTGATGAGCTTTGCATCTGGTTTCAAAGTTATTTTCATCACACCCAAATCGCCTATGATTCCTTTCAAGTCAGAAAAAATCATAGCAAAAAGATCTTGGTACTCGTGGAGCAACTCAACAACTTTATCTACTGTGGCATCATCCCAATAATCTCCAATATTCGCAAATTTTGGCTCTACTTAAGTACCAATGTTTACTTTCCTAGTCTTCAATGGTGCAATGATATCCATGTTCTCTATCTGCAGACCTTCGAACTCATGGTAATATCTAGGTTCTCTATCTACGGACCATTGACTTCGCGGTGACCTTCTGTCTCTGGGATATTGATATTCCTTGGATCCTCATCCACCCCTTCAGTAGCCACATTATAGCATTCCAATGCAGGGCACAGCTAGGTGCTCCAATCTGGTTGAACCAATTCCAAAGGATCTTGTGGAATTCTGAATATTGTTGCCTTAACATCCTGCAACGCCTCATCAATGCTTTTGAGTTCGTCTTCAGAACTAAAGGTCGTAAAGAAGCCTTCCCTTAAGATATCCAACTCTGTAGTGCTGTGGCGGAGCTCTGTTTCCAGGTACTAATTCATAGGGATTATATCCAGAGTGTGACAAAATAATTGCACCCACTCTAGCTATGACTTTGTTCTGTAGACTTTATCACACTTTTCTAAATTATCATGTAGATCATTCCTACCATCATATTTCTTAGTTAACTGCACTTTAGGCTGACCAAACCACATCCTCATCATCCTGCAATAATCAAACCATTCATCAAAGTTGTCCTTGTTCATACCCCACCATCGAGTGGTCGTAATGCACAGTGCCGAATCCAGCGCCTGAAAACAATGATCCTCCAGGACTTCTCTTTCAAAAGCATCCAAAAACTCATCTACATCAGTTAAACCATCCTAATAAGGTAAATTTCATACTTTGGTTGACACACAATGCAATGATTTAGTCACCATATTACAACACAATGTAGATACTTCATGCAGCCTAATATGCCAATGCTTCAATTCTTCATCTGAGTCTAAGGTACAGGAGATTTTGCGGTCCCATGCAATCCTTCCATCAGCTATTAGATTAACCTAATCTTAGTCTCTGGCTGTAATTTTGCATATTTGATCCAAATTATCATCACTTTCCTCATAGTCATAGACCGGTTCAGTATAGCGTGGTCCTTCTACAGGGTCCAATGGTACTACAACATGGAGTGATTTACTTTCAAATGGAATTCTCCACTTCTTCAAATTGATTATTGTAGGTTTTAACCCCATACAGAAATTACCTGCATACAAATTCTAAAACACAGAAAATAGACAATGTGAGAGCATAACACATAAAACACATATCCATAGAGATTTCCCCTGGATCCCAAAACTGGAACTACCAACTTAATTTTTCATTATATTCCTTTCAATGTTCCAATACATATTTGTACATGCTGAAGCATCCAATACCATGGACCAAAAACCATCGCATCCAAAACCATGGATTGAAAACCATCGCATCCAAAAACCATGTGCCAAAATCATGCACAAAACCATAGGTAGGTCCACCCAAACTAATATAGGGTCCGAACCACCTCAAACCCCCGAGACAGGGGGGGTTGTCGCCCCCCCTGTGACCCCCCCATTGCGCAATCAGCGCAATGAAGGGGTGGGGCTCCGCCCCCCTCTAATCCCCCGATTCACTATGTAGGTTAGTCATGGAAAGAATATAGCACAACCCAAAATTCTCTCACTTATTATTTTCTTTCCACAGGGGGCCACAGGAGAGCTTAGTCATTTCTCCAACCCTGAAATGCCCATTGTTTCTCTGCATCAAGAGAACTTCTCAGAGCTCACAGATTTTGTCAATGAATCTATGGTATTTTTCAAAGTGTCCACCTTTACCAGCAACAAATTTTTTTCTTCTATCATATCCCCCACAAAGTGATACTTAACATCAATGTGCTTTGTCTTTGAATTATAAGAAGGGTTCTTTTCCAAGAAAATTGCACTTTGGCTGTCACAGTCTATCCTTATAGCTCCCTATACTAACCCCATACTTGAACACAATCTCTGCAACCAAACTACTTCCTTGCTTGCATGAGTGGCTGCCATGTATTCTGCCCCTGTAGTTGATAGTGCCACTACAGATTGTTTCTTACTCATCCAACTGACTACACCTCCAAATAGGTTAAACACATACCCACTTGTAGATTTTCTCTAAACCAACTCTCCAGCCCAGTCTGCAACAACAAATCCATGGATATCCAAGACTCTATTCAATCATGGTCTTCCTTGGTAGCACAAACCATAATCAATAGTGCCACGAAAATACCTGAAAATCCGCTTCACTACTGTCCAATGCTCCTTCCCTGGTTTTGACATAAACCTGCTCAATACTCCCACTGCATGTGCAATGTCTGGTCTAGTACAAACCATTTCATACGTCAGGCTACTGACTGCACTTGCATATGGAACATGGGACATATCCTTTTCCTCTTCTTGTGTCTTGGGACACTGTTCAACATATAACTTTACACCTACAGGAATAGGAACCTTCACAGGGTCACTATCTTGCATATTAAAGCTCTGCAATATTGTCTCGATGTACCTCCTCTGGTTTAACCAGAGCTTCATCTTTGCCCAATCTCCTTTAATTTCCATGCCCAAAATATAGTTTGCAACACCAAGATCTTTCATGTCGAATTTGGAGGACAATTGGGTCTTCAAATCCTTGATAATTTCTTTGTCATTCCAACCAGCAACATATCATCCACATACAAGACCAGATAAATAACACAGTCGCCAATTAATTTAAAATACACAGTGATCTTCTTTGCTTCTGGTGAAGCCAAGTCCCCGTATAAATGTATCAAATTTCTGATACCACATCCTTCGTGATTGTTTTAACCCATATATAGACTTCTTTAACTTGCATACCAGTTCTTTCTTACCCTTCATTGCAAAGCCTTTAGGTTGCTTCATGTAGATCTCCTCTTATAGATCCTTGTGAAGAAATGTTGTCTTCACATCCATCTATTCTACCTCAAAATCAAAAGAAATAGCAACAGATAAAAGTAATCTAATAGAAGTTACCTTGGCAATAGGAAAAAAAATAGCACCAAAATCAATTCCTGGCACCTGGGAATAACCTTTTGCTCCCAACTGAGCTTTCTATTTCTACACCTTTCATTCTGCATTTGTCTTCTTCTTGAACACCCATTTGCTGCCAATGGGTTTCCTTCCAGCCGGCAACTCCACCAGATCCCAAGCTTCATTTTTGTGCAAAGATGCCATTTCATCAACCATGGCCTCTTTCTAGAGTTTTCCATCCTCTGACTGCTTCCTTCACAGTTCTGGGATCATCATTAGTGATAGATAAAGCAAAATTTGAACAAAAGGTAGATGGACTATACCTTTCTAGCTACCTTCTTTCTCGAACTGATCTTATTACACCCAGAGTTTGTGGCTCTTCATCTTCTGATCCCTCCTCTGTTGTAGAGTCTGATTCTTCCTCCTTTAGCTCAAACTCTATCTTCTCAGGTTCCTTTGATGAGACTTCATGTTTAATAACATCTTTCACCTCTCTGAACACCACATCTCAATTGCACACAACCTTCCTTGTTACTAGGTTCCAAAGCTTATAACCCTTTAAACCATCCTTATACCCAATATAGATGCACTTTTCAGATTTAATATCCAACTTGGTTTGTTTCTCCTTTGGAACATGTACATATGCATCACATCCAAATACCCTCAGATGTGAAAGAGAGGGTTTCTTACCAGTCCATGCCTCTTGTGGAGTCTTATCCTCCAACATTGATGAAGGTGATCTGGTGACCAAGTAACATGCTGTCTCCACAACCTTTTGCCCAGAATTACTGTCCTACGGGCCCAACTGAGCATGCTTCTTACCCTTTCCATCAAAATGTCTTTATTCATTATTTCTGCAACTCCATTTTGTTGAGGTGTATATTGTGTAGTCTTCTGCCCGTGCTATACCACAGCTTCATATGAATTCTTGCAAATTCCTTACTGCAAAACTCTCCACCATTATCTGTCATCATGCACTTTATCCTTCTCTCTTTCCTAAGTTTTCTCACCAGAGCTTAATTATTTAAACCCTGTCAAAGACCTTTAAGATTTCTTCTTCTTAAGGAATATATCAAATTGTATTCCTTGAGAGTGCATACTACAAATGATACATAGTACATAGACTTACCTATGAATGGAATCTTCACAGTTCCAGAACACATCACTGTGCAGCAAGCTCCTATATCTATTCGCCCTCATTTACCATTAGAGGGGGAAACTCACCCGATTCTGCTTCCCATATACACAATTTTCACATAAACCAAAATCCAGAGAGCTATTACTCATACCTTCTACCATACCTTTACCATGAAGTATTCGAAGGCCCTTCTCTCCAATATGTCCAAGCCTTTGATGCCACAACATGGTCTTCTCTCCAAAGACAACTATATTTTCTGCTCTACTTTCAGGAACCACAAAGATATTGCACTCATCAACAACAATGCTACCTTGCAGCTTATACGGAGTTCCAATCCGAACTTCCCCCATCAATACCAGTGTTCCCCGAACCATCTTGCAGGTATCCTTCTGGAACACTGTACACCTGCATCATCCAACTTGCTTATAGAAATCATATTTCTAGCTAATGCAAGAATGTGCAGAACACCCAAAAGTGTTCTAACTATTCCACCTTGCAAATTCAACTTTACTTTTCCACGACCAAGGATTCTAGCCTTCCTATCATCCCCTAAGAAGACATCAAAACCATTGTATTTCTCATACTTGCAGAACCACTCTCTATGGGGAGTGAAGTGAAAGGATGCACTTGAGCCAATCAACCATGCCTCATGATCTACATGTGTACTTGAAGAAGCCAAGTACACATCCCCACCTTCATCTGAGGTGGTTTTCATCTCTGCAGAAGGAGAATCATCAGATCCCTTTCCTTTATCAGGGGATTTAGATTTATAGTCCCTTTTGTAGTGCCCTTCCTTTCCGAATTTCCAGCACACCACCTTTACATGTTTTCCTAGAGATTTAGATCTCCCTATAGATTTAGATATCCCACTCGACGACTTATTTTTGTTTCTGTCTGGGACCGTCCTTGCATAGAAAAGGCATCGCCATTCTGGCTCTCCATATTTTTCCATCTCATCTCCTCCATTACCAAGGATGAGACTATTTCATCAAACTACAAGGAAATTGCATTGCTACCTATTGCAATAACCAAACTATCCCACGAATCTGGTAGAGAACACAACAAAATAATGCACTTATCTTCATCTGAAATTTTGATATCAACAGATGATAACTGACTTACCACAGTATTAAATACATTCAGATGCTCTATCATCGAGTCTCCATCTTTCATCCTCAAGTTATACAGTTTTTTCTGCAAGAATAGTTTATTCACCAGAGACTTATATTGGTACAAAGTCCCTAACTTGTCCCACAAAGCCTTCATCGTAGCTTCCCCTAATACATTCAACAATACTAAATCTGAGACACACAATCGTATTGTGCTATTTTCCTTCCGATCCAACTTATTCCATTCTTCATCGGCCACCCCTGTTGGTTTAGTACCTGGATCTACCATGATCCATTGATATTTATCCACCAACAGATCCTCCATCTTGAGTTTCCACAACTCAAAATTCTGACCATTAAATTTCTCGATCTCTATCTT
>APFE030661444.1:32607-48288 GCA_000404065.3 Pinus taeda | reverse complement strand
AAGGAATTAAACACTTGATGTGTATTTTTGAGATGCAAGTAAATATTTATCAATTTTAGTAGAAAATGCAAAAAATTGTTTATTTGGAGGATTTGATGTGAGAAAAAGGAGGTGAGCTTGGAACTTTTTAGATATGAGTGTCCTAGACAAGGTGTAAATTTATAGATATGGAGTTTTGTTTTCTCAAAAAAGGAGCTTATTTGAATTTAGACATGAATTTATCTTAGCCCTCACATATAGATTTATACGCTAATTTTAACAACACATTTGAATTTGATCCACTAATGAGAATTCAACATTTTTAGGTATATTCTAAGTATGTCATGAGATATGATGACTATGTCCAAGTATTTCATGTGACCTTACAACATTTGTATATATATGGAATTTATTTAATGAGGCATTAACTTAAACTCATACACCTAAGAATCAAGATTAGAAAGTTATCAACCTATGTTAGAAATATCATTTTTTCTTTAAGGAAAATCTTTAACATTGTATCATAATATTGGTTTTAGACAAAATAAATGAAAAATAGAAAAAAAAATATTGTTTGGATGCTTTTAGATGTGGAATTTTTAAAGAAATTTAGGAAAAAAAAAACAATGACATTAAAATTTTTAATAGTTAACTTGAGAATACAATCCCTTCTTTGGAAAATTGGATTTCATCTTTTAACATAAGAGTCTGATTAAATACTTATGGTATAAACACATTCATAAACACAAACTATTTAACATGAAGATTGACCAGAAGCTCCTATTAATACATCAAGCATTATTGGATACCACTGCAACTCAAAAGAGGCTACAATAGAGTATTCTTGAAACCCTCATCAAACATCCAAGGAAAATTCCCTCTAGGATATAACTATTTCTGAGAATTTTATCACATAAGTTTCTAAATTTGAGATTAATCATTCTGATTATGTTTTTTATTTGATAAAATTCAGGGAAATCTACTTATTTGTCAAAATGGTAAACACCAATGCATCAGATTAAATCTGGTACCAGTAAAAGTCTTATTGTTAGTTCTCACTTAAAGGGACATGTTCTTTACATGATAAAAAATTATTATAATGGTCTACATATTTGTGATTTTGATATTTTTGTAACAACATCCTACAATATTCTCATAGCTAAAATTCATTTGAATGAGATGACACGTGCTTATGACTTAGCATCACCACAATGCAGAGGATTTAGTTGAGATAGAGGAAATAATTAATAGAGGATTCCAGCATCTACTCTATGTCTGTCTTTAAAATGCACTGGAGGTGGCCATCAAAGTACCATAAAAGACATAGAAACAAGGAGCTCATGAATCCTCAACAGAGGTATATATGATTGCTTAATTGATTAACGTTTAGTGTTTTCCAATATAAAAAAAAAAATTGTCATTAAAAATAAAATGTCAATTTTTTATTATTATGAAAAATAAATGGTTTTATCTCTAGACAAGGATTTGGGTAGTTTTGGAGAGGTGTGAAAAGAGAACAGTGACATATGGAAAAAAACAGGTATAATACAAGTTTCTCTTCCTTGGAAAGTGCACCATAAAAATTTTGTGTTGTTTGTGGCATATTGTTGTGAAGGATAATGGTAGAGATTGATTTACCATGGTATGTCAATGGGAAACTTTTTTAGAATTCTGACATGGTTCGAATCTTGGTCTATTTTGTTCTATGTCGTATTTGATCGGGAAAAACAATTTCGAAATCACTATATATTCTCTTGTTTTAGCTAACGATCCTATGATCTTCTTATTGTACATGACCTTGTCCTATGCCGTATTTGATTGGGAAAAACAATTTCGAACTCACTATATATTCTCTTGTTTTAGATAACGATCTTATTATCTTCTTATTGTACATGACCAACTGAAAACAAGTATCCTAATTAATATTAGTTCATTAAATTTATATGCAATACGTGAATCAGAATAGAAAATGGGTTCACCGATATTCATAGGGCCACTGTTTTGAACATATATGCCATTAAGTGCAATTTGGTACAGGAAAAGTGATGTATGTAGGTTTGGAGTTGTGATATTTCATATATTATCTTGGAGAGAACTAGTGGATACAAATGTATGTGAGTTGGGAAAAATAGTCATATTGTTTAGGAAAAATAGATCCTCTAACAAGGTGTAATGTTCCTGTCACAATTTTTTTTCTTTTAATTTACAGCCGCATTAATGGGTGCTACTGTATTTACCAAGTTGATCTACACCACCTATGATTTGATTTTACCGCAACTATAAAATCTACCACTACTACAACTATATGGTGTCATTTAATTGCGCATTTAATACTCAATTGTTTTTCTTTGGGTTTTATGATTCACAACTTTTGTATTCACGTTCTAATGTGGTGTGAGGCCATTTCCTTCACGTGGCGAGCCTCACCAGATAAGGGCGATGTTAACTCTGGCGGCGCTGTCATGTACATGGTTTGGTGGTTCGTCCGACCATGCCAGCTTTGCTCAGGATCCTCACCCGGATCAACAGTTCTGTGCACTTCACTGGAATCCAACGGTGGTGCTTACTCCAGGGTTTCCTCATCTCCAACTACAACAAGATTGACCTCATTTGTTTTGCATCCTTCTATGGAGTTTTGCTCTGGTGTGGCCATGGTTTTGACAGCTGTTCTTGGGTTCTCGATGGATTGTTCCGGTCTAGTTCTACAGCCTGGCAATGGGCCTAATTGCTTACAGGTAATTTTTTTTTTTTTTTAAAAACTGGTCATTCGCTCCTTTTTGTTTCCTTGTTCTTTGTAGCTGAAGGCGCACAAACCACTACCAGATACCCTAATCGTCTTTTACGGTAAATGAAATGTATCGCAGGATGCTGGAATTCGGAGCTGGCTCGACCTACCTGATGGGGTGACACCTCCACAGTGGCAGACCTTAAGTTCTGGGTAAGAACTTGCCTTGGGAGAAGGGGAAAAAGTTAGAGGCGTGGTTGGCTCTCTGCATTTATGAGATACTTGTCTCATAGCCAATATCCTCAGTTTATAAGAGGGTTAGGGTATTAATGTTTTTTTTTCCCAGATGTATATATATAAGTTAAGCACGATGTGATTGTCAATTTAGCTAGTACTCAGAGCTCATTTCTGTTCTGGAATCAAATAGTTGCCCTGTTAATCTCTTTCTAACAATGACGGTTTATAGAATTGTACAGGTTATTTACTCTATTATCTGGTATGACTACCATGGCTAGCTCTTGAGGGCTTTGTTGCTTAAATTTTGATTTTAGAGAATTCCACTGCACTTATATGTATAACTCCAGTCCTGGATTCACATTTTCTTTTTATTTTTTATATCTTTAAGAAAACGTTGTGATGCCATACTCGAATTATTTGCTTACTCCTATAAGCAAGGTAGGAGGTATTTGTTATCTATTTCCATATTTACTTATGTTATATCGGCCAGTCCGATTTTCCATTTAATATTCACAACATGTTTACTTGATGTAAAGATCTGATATTACCCCACTGAGTATTTATTGTGATCAACGGGTCTGCTATCCAGCGCCATTATCACTTAGCTTTTTCAGTTCTAGATTTCTTTCGTGTATTTGTGCTCCATTTCCAAACTTACAAGGTTTCACCGCCAGGAGGGTTACTCTTTTTTTTTTTATTGTTGGGTATGGCTGCAGGGTCTGCTGTCGAACCCTCTATCCTCAAGGACTATGGTTTTTGAATATGACTCAAACCCTTACCCTAGTTCTTTCGCCACCCCTTTTCTTCGTTGCCTATTTGTCTGTTACGAATCAGATTATTTCTTATACTTGTTTTCCGTGTTTATGAATTTAATAATGTTGGTAAAGAAAATGGTTCCACACACTCCGGTGTTTGTTTTGGGGGCTGTCTAGCATTCTGGGCTCTTATATTTGTCCTCACTTGTTCAGACAATTCCCAGGTAAGTTAGTCCTAGTAATGTCATTTCCGAGTATGCCAAGACTGAAGCAACCTTCATTTCTCTCTTTCTAGGTCCGAGATTTCAACTGCGAAGGAATTTTCCTGGTTTCTAGAAAATGCGCTGTACATTTTCCTTTATCCGAGTTGGTCTACGCATTGCATAGATCTCTATTGTTTCAATATTTTAGTGTACCTTCTGGAGTCTGTCTACTTTTCGCTGTTGTACCAGAGTATTCTAATTCTTCCGGTTCTCTATTTTCTTGAATCTGGTTATTCCATAAGTTACAAACTCTTTCACGACTATTTCATTGAATAGCCCTTAATGAATTACTATCAAGCACATGTTTTTTTAATATCTAAAGGGAGAAAAGGTTTAACTAAATAGAGACAGAGAGTGGGAAATTTCCAGGTTAACACTTTTCATTATAAAGAAACGTATAGCCACTACTGCTGATAACAGTTAATGCAGAAACTACCTGACCTCCTTATTTTGTCCCTTCACTCACTATTTTAAGGAAACGTAAAACTAAAAAAAGTAAGTATTCTTTTCCTTTAATTCAAGTTAGGGTTGCGTACCTGAATCGCCTTCTATAAGGGTACTCCTTTTATCTGTTTATAAATATGGTCTCCACTGCCTTCTGCAGCTAGTCTTCCACCCGTCCTTGAGACTGTCTTTCAAGACCAGTCTCCCTCCTAGCTGGCTCAAAGACTACTGTCTTTGCAATTGCATGTGCTCTGTGCCCTTACCATCTGGTCCTCACCAAACTTGGTAAGACCCCTTCCCTTTTTCAATTGCCTATCCTCTATCGCACAGCCCCCCCCCTTTTCCTCCTTTTTCCTGGAAAACATTTCCATGGTTGGGGAAAAGGGCGGTTAGGGTTTGCAACCATTTTTTTTTTTTCATCCATCCATGACTTAACTTCCCTCCATAGAGGTTACATGATATCCCTGTTACTAGGAAATCAATTTTTTTTTTTTTTTTTTAATTTCCATTAAATAAAAAAATATAAGTTCACACAACAGATAATTTTCTTTTTTGACTGAGGTAAAAAAAAATATTTACAATAATCTGGGGATATGACATCTCCCCCTCCTAAAATTAGACATCGTCCCGATGTCTTCCGGTTGTAAACAACCCTGGATAAGCCTGTTTCATGAGTTCTTCATCCTCCCAAGTGGCCTCATTCGGCCCAAAGTGCTGCCACTGCACTTTAACTTGGGTAATAACCCGCTTCCGTAGCGTGACTTCTCTCTAGTTTATGATGCTCAGCGGTTCGACTTGGATTTCTCCTTTCTGTTCTACCTACAACAAGAAAATTTCTGAGTCAGTTTTTCCTTTAAGATGAAACATTTAAATTGATTTACCAGAGATAATTCTCACCTGAATATCCTACCAATTAATCACATGTTTAGGATCATACACATTTTTCTTTAACACGGAAACATGAAAGACATTGTGGACTCGTATGTGACTAGGCAGAGTGAGCTGGTAAGCCACCGACCCAATTCTGGCTAAGATTTGGAATGGTCCACAATATCGAGGTTCCAACTTAGCACACCCACTCCACTGTAATGTGCTTTTTTTTGCTTGAATCCTCACATACACATGATCACCGACCTGATACTCCTTAAACCTCCTTTTCGAGTCAGTGAAGTTCTTTTGCCTATCCTGAGCTACCTTCAGATTAGAGTGCACATTTTTTACGAGTTCCTCCATTTCCTTGAGAATTTCAGGACCTAACATCACTCTATCTTTCGGTACACTCCAGCTTGAGGGGGTGCGGCACTTCCACCCATACAACACTTCAAAAGGGCTCATCTGCAATGATGAGTGGTAGCCATTATTGTATGCAAACTCAACCAGGTGAAGATAGTCCTCCCACTTGGTTGATTGCTGCATCACATATTCCCTTAACATATCTTCTACCACTTGATTCACTCGTTCAGTTTGCCCGTCAGTCTGAGGGTGATATGTTGTACTAAAGTTTAGCTTAGTTCCTAATTCCTCAAACAACGTTTTCCAAAAGACTGATGTAAATTTCACATCCTGATCTGAAATTATGGTCTTTGGTAACCCATGCAGCTTAAATATGTTTTGCATGAACACATGGGTGATCTGCACTGCTCTGTATGTAGATTCCACCGGTATAAAATGTTCTGCCTTATTTAGCTTATCCACAACCACCATGATGGATTCATTATTTTTCTTTGACTTGGGCAAACCTGTTATAAAGTGCATGGAGATGGTTTCCCATTTCCATTTCGGAATGGGTAATGGTTGTAATAAACCCGCTGGATGCTGGTGTTCGGCTTTAATTTTTTGACACTCAAGACATCGGGCCAAGTACCCAGCTGCCTCTTTCTTCATGCCGAGGCAATAATATTCTTTTCGGAGTGCGGTAATCATCTTTTGATAACCTGGGTGTCCGGCATAATAACTCTTATGATACTCATCCAATATCAGATTTTTAATATTGTTTTGATTGGGTACGTACAACCTTCCTTTAAAATACAACATTCCAGCAACATCCAAAGCATAATCCAGTTGTTTTTCCTTGTTGTTCGGTAGCTGTAATTGCTGTTTTATTTGCTGATAAACAATATCTTGTTCGGCTGCTTTTTTAATCATTTCCCCAAAGGGGCTTTTCTCTTCACTGTAAGAAATCTCATATAGGCAATGCAACTTCCGACTCAGAGCGTCTGCCACCCAGTTCTCCTTCCCTTTTAGATGTTTGATCTCAAAATCAAAACCGCCTAGGAAGTCCACCCATCGTGCCTGCCTTACATTTAGGGTGGGTTGGCTAAAATAATTATTCAGACTATGGTGGTCTGTCAATAGCAGAAATTTTCTTCCCACAAGATATTGTCACCACATTTTCAGGGCGTGAATCACAGCTGCCAACTCAAGATCATAAGCAGAATTTTTCTGCTCATGCTCTTTCAACTTCCTTGATTCGTAGGTTATCACTTTTCCTTCCTGCATTAACACACCTCCCAATCCTTCTTTAATTGCATCTGTACACACTACGTAATCTTTGCTAGGATCGGCTATACTTAGAATAGGTGTTGTGGTGAGTAAATATTTAAGTTGTTCAAAACTTTTTTGACATTCAGGGGTCCACCTGAAAGTTCTTCCCTTTTTTTGCAAGGATGTGATTGGGTAAGCCACTCTTGAAAATCCCTCTACAAACCGTCTATAATAGCCTACCAATCCCATGAAAGATCGGATGTTTGCCACATCTTTGGGTACTGGCCATTCCATAATGGTCCTTATCTTTTCAAGATCTACGACGATTCCATCGTTAGTGATGATGTGGCCCAAGTACTATATCTGCTCCTTGAAAAAATCACATTTACTGAACTTAGCGTACAATTGGTGCTCTTGGAGGGTTTGCAATACTAACCTGAGGTGCTCCTGATGCTCCTCCATAGTCCGAGAGTAAATCAATATATCGTCAATAAAGATCAGCACAAATTTATCCAAATACCAATGAAACACATTGTTCATCAGGCACATAAAGGTGGTGGGGGAATTGGTCAACCCGAAGGGTAATACCACAAACTCATAGTGGCCATACCGAGTTCTAAAAGCTGTCTTAGCTATGTCTTCCTCTCTAATCTGGATTTGGTGATACCCCGACTGTAAATCAATCTTCGAGAAAACTGTTGCCCCTCTTACCTGGTCAAACAGTTCATCAATGCGGGGTAGGTGGTACTTGTTTTTTATTGTCAATTTGTTTAACTGGCGGTAATCCATACACATGCGGAGAGTCTCATCCTTTTTCTTAACGAATAATATCGGAGCTCCCCATGGGGACACACTAGGGCGAATGTACTTTTTGTCCAACAACTCTTATAATTGCATCTTCAACTCTGTCAATTTTGGTACAATCATTCTGTAGGGTGCTCGTGAGACTGGGGTTGCTCCTGGCACCAATTCAATGGTAAAATCTGTCCCTTTTGGGTGGCAGCCTGAGAATCTCCTCTGGGAATACATTGGCAAATTCTTGTATCACTGGAATATTTTCCAATGTGGCTGTTTTATTTTTTGAATCAGCTTACCCCACCTGGATGGCATAAATCCGACATCCTTTTCTGATGCATTTGGCTAGTTGTGAGGCAGTTATGGGCTGAATCTGCACTGGCCGCTTAATCCCCTGCATCTCTTGTTTTATTCCAAGCTCATCCTTATAAATGATAGTCTTGGTTTTACAATTAATTATGGACCAGTTTTTTTATAACCACTCCATACCAATCAATATGTCGTACGAACCAAGGGGAAGCACATTTAAATCTGCTGTCACTGACTATCCCGCTATTTTTAGAGGGTAGTTTTTGATCTTAGCCGCTACCCACCTTTTTGCCCTTGTTGCCAACTGAACTAGCCAGGGGTCCTTAAACTTAACACGTTGCAACTTACAGTGCTCCAAAATTCTAGGACTAATATAACTTAACGTTGCACCAGGGTCAATTAAAATAGTTATAACAAGGTCTAAGAGTTTACCTTCGAATTCCACCATGGTTGGCTGGTACTCCACTTGACAATCTTCCAGAGCGGCATTAATCTTCGATAGACTCCTTCCTACATCACCAATGGTAGAGGCTTCATAAACCTGGGAGACTTGTTCGGCTCCCTTTGGCTGAGGGCAATTTTTCACATAATGAGGGCCTCCACAGCCCCAACAAGCACTAAGGGCCTTGCTATCCCTTCGTTGCCTGTTTTTCCGAATTGATCATGAATTCTGGACTCATTGGGGGGCTTTAATTGGAGTGAACTCTTTTGTGAGTTTCTGTTGATTTACCCTTTAGGGAATCCTTTATTACTTCCACCACGGTTACTTTTAGTACCACCAGCCAGCTTGCTGCTTCTCTTATCTCCCCATTTATTACCCAGAAGCTCTCCTTTTTGCTTTCTCTGTTTGTAACAAATTCAGGCTTTGCGTATAGCCTCGTCCATCATCTTTGGGTTGTCAAATTCATTCATTCCCTCATACTTACGGGGAGGCTGCTGACAAACCTCTGTACTTTAGCTTTCTCTTCCCGGATATAGGGCACATAGCGGAGTAGGGAAGTAGAACGAGTGATAAATTCATCCATAGTTTGTTGCCCAAAACGCAGGTCATGAAATTCCCTTGCCTTCTCGTCATAGAAGTGTTTAGTCAGATACCTTTCCTTAAAGTATCTTTGAAATTTCTCCCAAGTGACATTCTGTTCACTTACCCCCTTTACCATCTTAACTTCCTCCCACCACAAGGTGGCCATTCCCTGTAGCTGGAAAATGGCTAAACGTTCCTTGATGTTGTGATCTTATTCATATAGCTAGAAGTATTTGTTCATATTTATCAACCAGGCCTCAGCTGCTTCCTCCTGTTCTGCATCGAGGTGTGGTGGCTTGATTTTACAGAACTCACCTTGCAACTCAATCCGTTGTCATTTGGATGTTTGCTGTTTGGAAACATTATCCGAGCATTCCTCCTCCCTTCCCTCTAACTCTTCGGGATCTGTGGGGTTATTCTACTCTCTTGACATTATTTGTTGCTCAGTGCTGGGGTTCGGTGGCTACTGGTTCTGTCTGTCAGATAAGATTTTTATTTTCCTTTCCTGCTCCATAGTTAACTTTGCATTATCTTCTCGTAGCCGGGCCATTTCATTCTTCAGCTCTTGTACTGACTCCAAAATTTCCAAATTGGTATCGCGCCTCCTCACCCGGTTGTACCCATAATTCAGGATTGCTTCCCGGACCCGCCACAAACCTATGTGACGCATTGTCTGTTCTCCTCATGTTGTCAATCCTCTGTTTCCCTGTGCTTACCACAAACAAGCAACAATAGAAGGTTATCACATTAACTATTTTTTTATTCATTAGAGATGAAATAAATTGTAAATATATAGTTTGTTGACTTTTCTTTTATACTTCCAGTGCCCAGAGACCACAACTTTGCAACCTGGGCTCTGATACCATTTGTAATGTTCCCGTCACATTTTTTTATTTTATTATTATTATTATTTTTTTTCAGCCACATTAATGGGTATTACTGTACTTACCAAGTTGATCTACAACACCTACAATTTTATTTTATCGCAACTCTAAAATCTACCACTACTATAGCTATATGGTGTCATTTAATTGCGCATTTAATACTCAATTGTTTTTCTTTGGGTTTTATGATTCACAACTTTTGTATTCACATTCTAATCTGGTGTGAGGCTGCTTCCTTCACGTGGCGAGCCTCACGAGATAAGGGCAATGTTAACTCTGGTGGCGTTGTCATGTACATGGTTTGGTGGTCCGTCCGGCCATGCCAGCTCTACTCGGGATCCTCACCCGGATCAACGGTTCTGTGCATTCCATTGGAATCCAACGGTGGTGCTCACTCCAGGGTTTCCTCATCTCCAACTACAGCGAGATTGACCTCATTTGTTTTGCATCCTTCCGTGGAGTTTTTCTCTGGTACGACCATGCTTTCGACAGTGTTGTTCTTGGGTTCTAGATGGATTGTTCTAGTCTAGTTCTGTGGCCTGGCAGTGGGCTTAATTGCTTGCAGGTAAACTGTTTTTGTTTTTTTTTTTATTTAAACTACTTATTCGCTCCTTTTTGTTTCCTTGTTCTTTGTAGCTGAAGGTGCACAAACCACTACCAGATACCCTAATTGACTTTTATTGTAAATGAAATGTATCACAGGATGCTGGAATTCAGAGCTGGCTCGGCCTACCTGATGGGGCGACACCTCCACAGTGGCGGACCTTCAGTTCTGGGTAAGAACTTGCCCTGGGTGAAGGGGAAAAATTTAGAGGCGTGGCTGGCTCTCTGCATCTATGAGATACCTGTCTCATAGCCAATTTCCTCAGTTTATAAGAGGGTTAGGGTATTAATGTTTTTTTCCCCAGATGTATATATATAAGTTAAGCACGATGTGATTGTCAATTTAGCTAGTACTCAGAGCTCATTTCTGTTCTGGAATCAAATAGTTGCCCTGTTAATCTCTTTGTAACAATGAGGGTTTATAAAATTGTACAGGTTATTTACTCTACTATCTGGTATGACTACCACGGCTAGCTCTTGAGGGCTTTGTTGCTTAAATTTTGATTTTGGAGAATTCTACTACACTTATATGTATAACTCCAGTCCTGGATTCGCATTTTATTTTTATTTTTTATTATATCTTCAGGAAAACATTGTGATGCCATACTCGAATTCTTTGCTTACCCTTATAAGCAAGGTAGGAGGTATCTGTTATCTATTTCCATATTTACTTATGTTATATCGGCCAGTCCGATTTTCCGTTTAATATTCACAACATGTTTACTTGATGCAAATATCTGATATTACCTTACTGTGTATTTATTGTGATCAGCGGGTCTGCTATCCAACGCCATTATCACTTAGTTTTTTCAGTTCTAGATTTCTTTTGTGTATTTGTGCTCCATTTCCCAACTTACAAGGTTTCACCGCCACGACGGTTACTGTCGAACCCTCTGTCCTTAGAGACTATGGTTGGTTATGGCTGAAGGGATTGCTGTCGAACCCTCTATCCTCAGGGACTATGGTTTTCAAATACGGCTCAAACCCTTACCCTAGTTCTTTAGCCACCCCTTTTCTTGGTTGCCTATTTGTCTGCTACGAATCAGATTATTTGTTATACTTGTTTTCCGTGTTTATGAATTTAATAATGCTGGTATAAGAAAATGGTTTCACACACTCTGGTGTTTGTTTTGGGGGTTGTCTCACATTCTGGGCTCTTATATTTGTCCTCATTGTTTCCGACAATTCCCAGGTAAGTTAGTCCTAGTAATGTCATTTCCGCGTATGCCAAGACTGTAGTAGCCTCCATTTCTCTCTTTCTAGGTCCAAGATTTCAACTGCGAAGGACTTTTCCTAGTTTCTAGACAATGCGCTGTACATTTTCCTATATTCGAGTTGGTCTACGCATTGCACAGATCTCTGTTGTTTCAATCTTTCAGTGTACCTTTTGGAGTTTGTCTACTTTCTATTGTTGTACCAGGGTATTCTAATTCTTTCGGTTCTCTATTTTCTTAAATCTGGTTATTCCATAAGTTACAAACTCTTCCACGACTATTTCATTGAACAATCCTTAATGAATTACTGTCAAGCAATTTTTTTTTTTTAATATATGAAGGGAGAAAAGGTTTAACTAAACAGAGACAGAGAGTGGGAAATTTCCAGGTTAACACTTTTCATTATAAAGAAACATACAACCACTACTGCTGATAACAGTTAGTGACCTCCTTATTTTGTCCCTTCACTCACTATTTTAAGGAAACGTAAAACTACAAAAAGTAAGTATTCTTTTCCTTTAATTCAAGTTAGGGCTGCGTACCTGAATCGCCTTATGTAAGAGTACTCCTTTTATCTGTTTATAAATATGGTCTCCATTGCCTTTTGCAGCTAGTCTTCCACCCGTCCTTGAGACTGTTGTTCAAGACTAGTCTCCCCCCTAGGTGGCTCAAAGACTACCGTCTTTGCAATTGCATGCACTCTGCGCCTTTACCATATGGTCCTCACCAGACTTGGTAAGACCCTTTCCTTTTTCGACTGCCTGTCCTCTACCGCACAACCCCTCATTTTCCTCCTTTTTCTTGGAAACATTTCCATGGTTGGGGAAAATGGCAATTAGGGTTTGCAACAGTTTTTTTTTCATCCATGACTTAACTTCCCTTCACAGAGGTTACATGATATCCTTGTTACTAGGAAATCATCATTTTTTTTTTAAATTTCCATTAAATAAAAAAAATATAAATTCACACAACAGATAATGTTCTTTTTTACTAAAATAATATGGGGATATGACACAAGGCAAGTAAAACATGAAATCAAGGTATCATAAGGAACTAAAGGAATCCAAAAAACTAAAAATAAAAAAAACCATGTTTGAGTATCATGAACTCTTCAAAATGGAAGCTAAGGTCAAAATACTCAAAGCTAAGATTGAAACTAAAATAACATTTATTAAAATGATTTATCAAATTTTTTATTTATTAATTTTTTTTATATATATAGTTATGATACACTTTTAACTACTATACATTTAATATAATGTATATAACTTACAAATTATTGCTTCCAAAACAACGTAGATTTTGTCACAAATAATATTAGAGCAAACGCAGAAGCGTCAAGTTCATGCCTACCATTCCTTACTACACACTTCAAATTTCTGCACAGTTCAAAATCTCATTGCATAGAAGAATAAAAGATAAGTTTTCTAGATTTGATGCACCACTACAGAAAAGAGAGAAGATATTTACAATACGATTTGAAACAGAGAAGTAGGTTTTCCTCAAGTTGCCTAACACTAATAAAATCAGTTCAGTTCCATCTGACTTCAAAAAAAATCTTGGGACCGCCGGACGATTCTGCTAACTTTCTTCTTGAATTCATCTCTGTGCTCTCGCCATTCTTTCGCTGCATCGATGTTGGCAGGTGATTCATCATTGGGACTAGAGAGCATTGATATGATACTCAAAAGAATAGTTTCAACTGTGTGCACAGGTAACCATCGTTCACTAGCAAGCTCATAGCCATTTGGATCATCGCCGGGTGCATGGAGAATGGAAATGCAAACACGGCCGTCTGGATAAACATTTGGATGCCACATTTCTGACGTAAATCTCACTGATGGAGGACTATTTGGATAGTTGGCTGGAAAACTCATGATAGCATTAAAATATCCACCTTCATATAATGTGTCTGGTGGCCCCATTATGGCTACATTCCATTCAAAAACGTTAGAATCATCTGTAAGTCCAGCCGAAAATCCATCCACTGGATTCCTAGACAACTCTTTGAGTTGCTTGCAAAGTAAAAGACTCGCCTGGCATTCTCCCATGGTGTCCTGTGAACAACCTCAGATTATAAATCCCTCAGAATCCACTCGGAACAACGTTGGATTAGAAATCCCTGTGAAAACGACAATATCCACAACGCGACCGTATATTGAAGAAGCCGAGGATGAGATTGCCCTCGACAACGATACTGGTATTGAATATGGATATCAATACAGAAGCTCTTTGCCTTTATACCATCGGATAATCGCATCAAGAACGATAACTAGCTTTTATTAATAGGAAGATTCAAGAGTGTACTATTGATAAAATTTTATAGTAATAACAAACAACGTTCATGTCGGTCATTCACTTCTTATATTTTATTCATATTAATAACCAAAAATAATAATAATATGGATCTTAAAATATCATTTTTATTTTATTAATAAAAATTTTAGTTAAATTTGTAATTAGAGAGGCTCTCTACAACTTAATATAGGTTAGATGTAATCTAAGTCTGTACACAATTTTAAATATCAATTTAATTAAAAAAAAGTTGTTAAAAGTAATATCGAGGATAAGTGTAATCATTTAGATGCTTGCTTAAACAATAATAAAAAATTAAAAAGTAATAACAAAAGTTAAAGGTAATATAGGCAATGGTATCCAAAGAATAGAGTGTAAACATTTAAATGTTGGCTCAAGTAACAATAAAAATTTAAAATATTTAAAATAATAAAATTCAATTCCTTATATTTTGATTTTGTTATTAATTTTTGAATAGGCTTTGTTACAATACCATGATTTATCAATCCCACATGGATATTATTAACTTGTAAAAAATAGTCCTTGTTACAATACAAGGAGCCAATACCATGGCTTATCAATACCACATGCCCAAAACACATAACTTATTTCACACTCAAAATATTTTATAGCAATATGAAAAGACCCTTAACTAAGCGTATTATTAACTTATAAATAGGTTTTGTTATAATACTATGGCTTATCAATACTACATGCCCAGAAACCATAATTTATTTGCAATAAAAATATTTTAATTTAATTTCATTTTATAACATTTTTTTAATTGAATCTAAAACGAAAAAGTTATAATTACTTTTGAGATATATCTAAACCTTGTATCCTCAAAACTACTAAAAATATTCCCATATAAATTAAATTAAAGTTTTAATAAAGTTAAAAATGAGAATACTTTATATATAAAGACATGAAATTTATATAATATAAATAATATTATTAAAAACCAATATAGATATACCCTAAGGATCTAAGCAGTGAATGAAATCAAAGTGACTAACGATAATAGAAGAAAGATAGTGCATGTTTTTTGTAAGTATTTCATTATTGCATTTTAGCTAACATGATTGATCCAAAATATAGGTTCAATATTTTGCAACCAATTAAGTTTTTTTTTAGATACTTTCCTAAACAAATACATAGAGATATGGAGGTAGAGAGTGTAGGTTTTAACCCTGTACAGAAATTACCCGCATACGAATTCTAAAACAAAGAAAATAAACAATGCGAGAGCATAACACATAAAACACATATGCACAGAGATTTCCCCCCGGATCTCAAAACCGGGACTACCAGCTTGATTTTTCTTTATGTTCCTTTCAATGTTACAATACATATTTATACATGCCGAAGCATCCAATACCATGGACCAAAAACCATCGCGTCCAAACCATGAACCGAAAACCATAGGTAGGTTCATCCAACCTAATATAGGGTCCATTTTTTTTTTCTCGGGGCGTTGCCCCAGACCTCATAGAGGGGGGCTACTCGGCTCCTCAATCCCCCCAGACAGGGGGGGCTGTCGCCCCCCCTATGACCCCTTTGCTACGCAATCATCACAATGAAGGGGGGGCTCTGCCCCCCCTCTAACCCCCCGGTTCACTACGTAGGTTAGTCATGGAAAGAATATAACACAACCCAACAATCTCCCACTT
>APFE030661444.1:16080-26512 GCA_000404065.3 Pinus taeda | reverse complement strand
TATTAACATGGAATCTACCAAGAGCTAATACGAATAGGAATCAAATATTTCAACATGTAAATATTTTTTTTAAGTTTGGTATTAAAAAAAAAAACTTTGCATCTTTCTCCTTGCTCAGTAGATCTAGACTTAAAATAAAACTATCTTAATTACGCCTTAAGGCATTCCCTTTGAAAAAGACATCCCTAAATACCACCTTGCACTATTCTCCATCATGAGATCTGTTGTTAGAGAATTAAAGCATTCTTAGCCATCAGATGATTTTATAGCTGTTTCGATGATTTCAAAATTACAATTCGGTTACAATTTGGTACACTGATGAAAACCACTATTGTCAGCTACAATTTGGTTATAATTCGGTACACTGATGGGCAACTGTTGCCCAAAAGATGAAGTCGTGGCACAGAGGCTCGTCGTCGCCGGTGTTGTTATCCTGCAATGGCACAAATGTTGTTATCCTGCAACGTCTATGATTGGAAACTGGTAAATCTGAAGAGCTGTTTTTTTGGCTAAATAATTTTGATTTCCCCTGAATCTATAACTGAAATAGCTTGTTATAAGTATTTTATTTTCAATTTGCTTATTTTTATGTCATTGTTGCAGATTCTTTAAACCCCTTGATTGTAAAATGTATAAAAGATGATGTAGAGTATGCTTTCAACTCACTCACCCTGCTTTTTCTGTAATTTTGTATCGTTTATTTTTTTTTCATTTCCAGCCATCAACATTTCAATAATGAAGTCGTGGCACAAAGGTTCATCGTTGCTGGTGTTGTTATCTTGCAATGGCACAGAGGCTCGTTGTCGCCGGTGTTGTTATCCTGCAATGGCACGGAGGCTTGTCATCGCCGGTGTTGTTATCCTACAATGGCATAGATGTTGTTATCGTGCAATGCCTATGATCGGAAACTGATAACTCTGAAGAGCTATTTGTTTGGCTAAATAATTTTGATTTCCCCTGAATTTGTAACCGAAATAGCTTGTTATAATTATTTTATTTTCAATTTGCTTATTTTTATGTCATTTTTACAGATTCTTTGAACCCCTTGAATGTAAAATGTATAAAAGATGATGCAGAGTACGCTTTCAACTCACTCACCCTGCTTTTTCTTTAATTTTGTCTCCTTTAGGTTGCTTTTCGTTTCCAACCATCAACATTTCAATAAGGAAGTCGTGGCACAGAGGCTCGTTGTCGCCGTGTTGTTACCCTGCAATGGCATAGATGCTCATCATCGTCAGTGTTGTTATCCTGCAATGGTACAGATGTTGTTATTCTGCAACGCCTATGATTGGAAATTGGTAACTTTGAAGAGCTCTTTGTTTGGCTAAATAATTTTGATTTCCCCTGAATCTGTAATCGAAATAGCTTATTATAAGTATTTTATTTTCAATTTGCTTATTTTTATGTCATTGTTGCAGATTCTTTGAACCCCTTGACTGTAAAATGTATAAAAGATGATGCAGAGTACCCTTTCAACTAAATCACCCTGCTTTTTCTTTAATTTTGTCTCGTTTAGGTTTTATTTCGTTTCCAACCATCAACATTTCAATATTGTTGAATCTCTCTGCTCTTCTATTCTTTATGCGGAGTGTTTTGTCTCATTTTTCGTTTTCAAAGTATCCTAGTCAAGTATGTTCTGTGTCCTTTCTTCTTTCTTTTGTGAAAATTCTTTTTTAAGTATTTTCTTTTCAATTTCCTTATTTTTCTATTATTGTTGCATATTTTTTGAAACCCTAGACTTTAGAATGCATGCAATCCATATTATTTTGAGATTTCTATGTGGTTATTTTCATAGTTTTCTCTTTTAAGTTGGCTAAGCCTCAAGTATCTACATGCAGTCGGTATTTACCAACGTATGTATTCCTTTGTTTTTCTTTAAATCTTTCTGAAGAAGGGATTTTTGTTTTATTTTTAGAAATTGTTATTATTCTTATTTTAAAGTCTTCTATAGGAATGGAAACCTTAGACTTTAATATGCTTCTATAGATGTTTTCATGAACATTGTTGGAATGAATGACCTATTAATGTGAGACGCCTATGATATCATGATTGTAATGTCATTTTTTTCGGGGCTTTATTTGAATATAATACTTATTTTTAATAACAATAAACAATAATTGAAGTTTATTGTTGTTTTTATGCGACTGGGTTTATTATCTCAATAATTTTAGGGCGTTAAAATTGAAAAATAGTGGTTTTGGCCATTATTTCAAAGTTTTATACTACAACGAGGACTTCATCACTTCTAGCCAACATGGACTCACCTGTAATGCACCAGACCAATCAATTGAGTAACACGACTTTTCTGTGTTTTACTTTTTCATCCGTCGTTTTTCCGTGTGGGTGACAAGAGGAATATCACTCGTAATTGGCATGGATTACAATGTCTCCGTAGCTTTGGAATTTTTCCACGTTGACACGTTCAATATTATTTGTACGCGAAATTGCAAGCCACTTATTCACTGGCTGGATATTGTAGTTTCAAATTCTTTACACATACATAGTTTCATTGTCTTTTATCCTACATTGTAACTACTTATAATGAATATAAAATAAATAATTGTAATAATTTAGTTTCTATTTTAAAGATTTTTTTTTAGTTAATATTAAATTTCTTTTACCATAATTTATTAGATGATATGATGTGTTTTATTTATATATTGCAATAAATGTTTTCAAAACAATATAATGTTATTTGGGTGAAATTTTAAAATAAGTTTTGAAGTATTATTTTAGTTATATTTCGTAGATTTTATGATATTTTTATTATAAGATATTTTGTTGAGTTATTTGGCTAGGAAATATAATTCAAGGTTGTTTCTATTATCACTATCTTTATACTGGAGTTGTTTAGTACGTTTGATAATACCTTTTACTAGCCTTGGGTATGATATTTTCGTATTTCTCTATCTTAATCTATTTATGTATGGCTTTAAATTAGACATTCTAGCAAAAAATGAATGTGGATTTGTAGAAGAGACGTGCTAGTCAAAGTCAAGTGCAAAGGATGAAACTAACATCTTGTCAGGGGATGTGCAAAGGATGAAATCATGCGAGAGTCAAAATTAGGTCAATTTTCTATCATTTATCATACAACTTTGGAATCACATTATTTTCATGCGGTGCGTGCATTACATCAATATGTTACATAACGAAATCAAGCATTACAGTTCAACGCAATGGTTTATAAAATGGCGAGGTTATTGCAATTCTGAGAGATATAGGTTTTGTTGTACTATTCTTGCCCTATTTTAACAATAAAATGGCGAGGTATTGCAATTCTGAGAGTTACAGGTTTTGTTGTACTATTCTTGCCCTACTTTAACAATAGACATGCCATTGTAGCAAAATCAGGATTTGGAATGCATAGCTATGGATGAAACTGTTAAAATGAAATCTCACTTGTTTGACCAAGTCTCGGTGATTAGTTAGTTTCTCTCACTCGTTTGACCAATTCTGGGTATTAGTTGGTTCCTATATTTAATGGTTACATGAAATCTATTAGAAGCAAGCTAATTTGTACTTGTATAGGCGAAATGCTTAGAAACAGGGGAAATTGTAGCTATTAAAAAGTTTTTCCCTCCCTTGCCAAAGTCTGATGTACAATTTAGTCAGAGTGTTGATTGATTTGGAACTCTATTTCAGATTATCTGGTTTAATTTAAAATTGGGGAAAACAAACCAATGGAATCATTCCACCATAGAGAACTTTGACTGTGCCTAAAATTCCTGTTGGATTCTAGTCAAATTTGTGGTTGGAAAGAGGGTCTAGCTAGTTCTATTTTGTTAAATTGGTTGTGTTAACATCACATCTAGAGCTGACGAGGATGACCAGTGGGCAACTTATCTAAGGACTAGTGGATGAAAGGATAAATTCACAGCTCTATCGATTTCATATAGATTATCATGATGTTGCTACCAACATTTGATGATAATTTGCAATATCAAGTGCCATTCTTCTCATGCCTTACAGTGTTTCCTTTGCAACATGTGGTGCAAATTCTAGTTTATAAACAATTATAGTAAAACTATAATACTTCAATGAAAAAAAAAAACTATTTAAATTTAAAAAATATTATAATTTTTAAATTTGATGACAACTTATCTATATATATATATATATAATTTTGTCCAATCTTGAGAGGAGTTGAGGTGGCTAGCCCTTGCTACCTCGACACTTGTTCGTGGATCCTCTATTATTTTCATCACCTTCCTCGTTTCCTTGCAAGTCATTGAGATTTTTGCAATGTGCCAAGTGAGATGTTGTCGTGGTGCCTACGTGGAGTTCTCCTTGATGTAGTTGTCTGGTTCTTTGAAAAAACGTTGAGGGGGTGGCCGTTTGGGCCTTTGCTCTGGCTACTCAGTTCTCTATTTCGTGCCTTTTCTTGTCAGCATTTTTTTCATCGTCATTTGGATTGGGCTATCGATGCCAGGTTATGGTCCATCAACAATCTTTATATATGTAGTGGTTTATTTCACTTGAAACACCTCTATTCGTAGTTCTACATTTGCATTTGGTAGCACTGTGTCTCAACCTCTTCTTAGCTCTTTAAGCTTTATCTGATGGTCAATTTCTTTGTACACTTCAATGTTTTTGCAACATCTTTTGTTGGGTGTAGCAGCTCTTGCTTGCCCAAGGCCTCGTTTTGGGACTCCTTTTTGAGTCTGCAGGGTCACTTATGCCTTGTTAATTTTTTGTGTTTTCCTTTCCATTGTTGGGTTTATGCCTTGCTCTTTTGTGGTAGGGTTTCTTACTTAGTTTTTGAACTTTCTCTAATTTTGTGGCACATTAAATGGTTTGATTGTACTCCTTTCTATATTTATGAGGGCCTGCATTTCCTATATTTTACTTGGTTGGGTCTCCATCACTAGTTTTATTTCAATTCTCTGTGATTTTTGGTATGGGCTTTTTTGATCTTAGGGTTTCATACCCTAAACCATTTTATCTGGTTGGTTGCTCTTAGTTTGGCTTTTTGATCCTAGGGTTTCATACCCTAAACCATTTTATTGGGTTGGTTGCTCTTAGTTTCAAGATGGTTTTCTCTTAATGCATACACACATGATGTGTTTATAGAATATATTTTTTATTCCCTTATCATAATAAAAATTACATTTTTTTTATTTGAAATATATATATATATATAGATATATATGTTGGGTGGCGAGGTAGGGGCTCCGGGGCTTCGGAGGTAAGTGGATGGAGCGAGGGTTTTGGTTAACCCGCTCACTATAACTTGTTACCTCTCTGCCCGTGAACCCGTAGCTACCTGTTAACTGTTACCCTGTCCATTTTCGCTGGTCCATCTGTCACTTTCAGAATGGCTGCAGTTATATTGGGTGAATCAATGGAAACGAAAGAGGAGGTTGATTATTCTGAAGATCCGCATCCTGAACAGATTATATTTGGGTGCCCTAATTTTTTGTCTGCTGAAGCTGGCCCTAGTCACCCATCGATCCCACTGCTGCCTATTACCTTTCTGGTGGTAACCTTGTCGGATCATCACTCTGCTCATCACTCTGCCGGAAATTCCCCTAGAGGTTCCCCTGCTTTGGATCTTCCACCTCTGTCTCCTGGGACCCTTAACTTCCTATCATCCATTACTCCTTTGTCGCCCTCTTTTGACCTGCATCCGCATAATACTACCTTCTTCGCCACAACATCCACGGGTCCTCCACCTACGGTAGCTGTAAACCCTTTTGCTTCCCTTCACTCGCCTTCGGGCCACTTCGAGACTCTGACTGTTAGGGTTAGACCTGCTAAATCAATCCATTTGGAAGTATCCTGATCCATTAGTGGACCACCGATCTACACCGTGTACTGGGAAGAAAAGAACTAAGTGTGTTAAAGCGACCTCAAAGGACATCTCGATTCGTTTTGGAGAAACCTCTGCTATCAGGGAAGCAGCCATCATGGCGAGTACCATTCTCGTTGGACATGTTCGCGAGAGGGCGTATTCGGTGACTCGGCTCACTCAATGGGTAAAGGAAATCTGGGGAGGGGTCCTCAAGGATTTACCTGAGGTGCAAGTTTTACCCAGAGGTTGGTTTGCCCTACACTTTGCAAAGGAGAACTACACAGACTTGGTGCTCGCTAGATATTGGCACATTGAGATGGCACTGGTTCTGTTAAAGAGGTGGAGTCCTCTCTTTGATCTAGAGGGAGAACAAATTGGGGTTGGTCCACTGTGGGTTCGCCTGCCTGGGCTCCCTCTACAGTACTGGTGTGAGAAGGTTTTCATTCGCATTGGGAATGCCCTGGGGTCATATCTTGATCATGATCGAACCTTCGTAGAGTCAAGGAACAGAACCCTCGCGCGCATCTTGGTATACTTGGATACTCGCGAAGGATTGGAGGAGAAAATTACCCTGCACTGGGGGAACTTTACTATGGTACATATATTGGACTACAAATGGGTTCCATTTCGATGCCACCACTGCCACAAGGTGGGGCACTTATTTAAGGATTTCCCCCTCAATAAGAAACCGGAAGATGCCCCTTTGTCATCAAATGTACCTTCGAGGACAGTCTCGCCGGCCACCCTGCGTACACTGGTGCCAGGACCTCCCATCAACAATCCTCAAAAGGTATAAGGCGTCGCTCGCAAAACTCTCTTGCCATCAGTCACCAGATCTCGGGTTGCTGCTGAAGCTTCCATTGCTTTGGGTACATCTCTCTCTCCTCCTTTATCTTATATTTCTCCTTTCTCCTCATTGCATATTCCATCCATGTCTGTTGCATATTGCACCTTACCCACTTCCCTTGTCTATGCACCATCGGCTCCCTCCTTGCATTCTCTTCCCTCGACCTCCTCTTCTCCATCCTCATCACAGGGGTCTATGCATCATTATAATCTCCGCCCTTGCATGCATTCCCATGGATCCCATTTAAAGATTGTTGGTTTGGGTCTTGTAACTTTCAGGTCGACTCCCTTGACTACCCGGGGGAGAAAATATTTCTTGTCTAAAGCTATCAGGCGTGCTGGAGCGGAGGTGGCCTCAAGCTGCCAATCCACTATTGACGGGGTTCTTAGAGCAGCGAACACCCCTGGCAATATCCCTCCATGAAGTGCCTTTCCTTTAATTGCAGAGGCTTGGCTAGTGCCTCCAAGAAGCTAGCTCTGCGTAGACTTTTTGAGACTATTTTTGTTGACATCATTCTCCTCCAAGAAACCCTCGGCCAGGCATATCCTATCTCTTTTTCTTTATCCTCTATTATCTCGGGGTGGAAGCTTTTGGCTATGGATTCTACTGGTGGATTGGGGGGCCTCGCGATAGGCTACAATCCATCATCCATCAAAGCTCAAGCTACCTGGGGAGGATAGGGGTTTATGGGCATAGACCTCTTCTCGACTGACCTAGGGAACAACCTTAGGGTTATTAACATCTATGGGCCCTGCCAAAAAAGGGAGAAATTTTGGCATCATTTGTTGGGGCTATCCATTTTCTCTGTTGACAACATCATTATTGGGGGTGACTTAAGTTTCTCCCTGGGATATGGCGAATCTTGGGGATCCATGGCTCAAGTAGACTCAATCACAGGTTATATGATAGACCTTCTGGAGAGACATAACTTGATTGATGTCCCTATGCACGAACCACTCCCCACTTGGAGGAACAGAAGAATTGGAGAGGCTGCTCTTGCCCACAGACTAGACAGATTTATCATGAAAGGTCCCCTTATTCAACAATTACATTTCTACAAATAATGGGTTGGAACTGGAGGCATTTCGGATCACTACCCTATATACCTTGAGATATTGGGACCTCATAAAAAGCCAAAAGCTCCATTCAAGTTCAATCACGGCTGGCTTCAGGATCCTTCATATATCAATATGGTTAAGGAATATTGGACTGCAAAATCGATTGATAGGTCAGAATCCTTGGAAAAAGGTTTCTGTTCTAACCTACCACGGCTCAAGCACCTCTCCATCAAATGGGCAAGAGAAAAACACCAACAGGATAACACAACCCTTCTGCTCATAGAATCAAAACTCTCCTCATTATTGGATGAATGAGGCTTAGGATTTTACACAGCAGAGGACAAATCCCATCTGGTGGATCTAGAAAACCAGAAATCAAAGATTTTAAAAGACAGAGAGGAATCCATTCGTCTTCGCAGCAGAGCCATTTGGTTAAAAGTAGGAGATGACATTACTCGGTTCTTCCATAACTATGCAAAAGGTAGAAAGGTCAAAAATACCATCTGGAATATCCCATTGCCAAAATGTGGAGTGGCTGATTCCTTCATCAAGCTCTCCCACCTGGGATCTTCTCACTTCAGGAACCTATACAAAAAACCTCCTGGCTCTACTATTGCTGATATTATCAACATTGCTGGACACTTCCCTAGGTTTGTAAATGAGGATGACACAGAGGCTTTATTTGATCTAGTGAAACCTAGGGAACTTGAAGGCACTTTAAAATGGTTCAAAAAGGAAAAAAGCTCGGGTTCGGACGGTTGGATCATCAAATTCTACATTGCTTTCTATGAACTTCTCAGCCATGATTTACTAAGGGTAGTGGAGGAATGCAGGGCATCTGGGTCACTTTATAATGCCATCAATTTGACTTTCATAGCCCTTATACCCAAATTGGACTCCCCATCTTCCTTCGATGATTACCACCCCATTTCTCTGCGCAATGTTCTCTATAAGATCATCTCCAAGATCATTGCAAATCGCCTCTGACCTATCCTATCTCGTCACATTGCCCCTCAACAATTTGCTTTCCTTGAACATCGTCAGATCCATGAAGCCATCGGTTTGGCTCATGAAGCCTTTCACACTACTTGGACCACACACCATAAGGCTATTATCCTAAAGATTAATTTGGCTAAGGCCTTTGATCGTGTCAGCTGGCTCTACATGAAGATGCTCCTCATCCACTTGGGCTTTCCCATCCATTTTATCACCTGGATCATGGCATGCATCACCACCCCCACTTTTAGTGTTCTGATCAATGGGTCGACATCTTAGTTTTTTCACTCTGAACGAGGCCTCAGACAGGGTTTCCCTCTGTCTCCCCTACTCTTCTTGATTGTAATGGATGGTTTGAGACGTTTGATTGCTTCAGCTAAGAGAGATGGGGACCTTTGTGGACTCAAAATATCTAATGACTGCTTTCTCACCCATCTTCTTTTCATGGACGATGTCATGATTTTTCTTGATGGCAACTTCAGGGATTCTCGTACATTTTCGAAAATCCTCACCCTTTTTTCATCTGCCACTGGGATGCTTGCAATCATTCAAAACCATCAATCGTTCTTACCAGAACTTCCATTCAAGAGTCTCACTTCACTCAACAACTGTTTCCATTCTGCATTAGTCCCTTAGATCGTGGTATTAAGTATTTATGTTTCTGGATCAAGCCTATCAGCCAAAAGATAGCTGACTAGATTTGGCTTCTCTCAAAACTAGAAAAGCAGCTTAACAAATGGAGTCACCGATGTCTATCCAGAGCTGGTAGACTTGTATTGGTTAAATCTGTTCTTGAGGCAACACCGATCTTTTGGATGGCTCTTGCATGGATTCCGAGAAACATCTTAGCAAGGTTACACCAATTATGCAACAAATATCTTTGGAATGGGAACCAGGACAAATGGATATTTGCATGGGTGGGATGGAAGAAGATAGCACTGCCCAAAAAATGGGGAGGATAGGGATTAAAAGACCTTCCCACATTTGCACAGGCTCTTGCAGCAAAAATGGGGTGGACATTTCTCATAGGTCATAATCTCTGGACTAGCATCACATATCATAAATATATTTGTCCTCTGCACATAATGGAATGGATCCGGCTTCCAAATTTCCCCAAATCTGGCATATCATCTATTTGGAAAGGACTTCTAAACTCCATGACCCTCATCAGGGAAAACCTGGTTTGGAAAATTAACGATGGATCATTGGCACGTATTAGTACAGACCCATGGAATGGATGTGGAGGTAGACATATATTATCCGAGGCCCTCATACATCACCTCAATTCACATGAGATCAAAGTTCTAGCTGACATCGCGGATCCACTCAATACATCCATTTTTGAATAGCACTGGAAATCCGAACTTCAAATCAACCTACCACTCCGCTGGCACGAGGAGTGAATTGATTATATAAATGCTCTAACATAATCTCACATTAGGATCAAACAGGGTCTGGATGAACTTATTTGGCATCAATCTGAAAATGGAATATATACTCCAAAGGCGGGCTACTTAGCGGTGATCTCTCATAAGGTTCTGGATCTGATCTCATTTTGGTGGAAGGTGTTGGGTTGTGTTATATTCTTTCCACATAGTTAACAGGGGGTTTGAGGGGTACCCGTAACCCCACTTTATGGGGTCCGGGGCAGCGCCCCAGAAAATTTTGGTTTTGGACCATATGTTAGTTGGGCAGACCCACCTATGGTTTTGTGCATGATTTTCGCACATGTTTTTT
>APFE030661444.1:0-14922 GCA_000404065.3 Pinus taeda | reverse complement strand
TTTGAGGGGTACCCGTAACCCCACTTTATGGGGTCCGGGGCAGCGCCCCAGAAAATTTTGGTTTTGGACCCTATGTTAGGTTGGGCGGACCCACCTATGGTTTTGTGCATGTTTTTGCACATGTTTTTTGGACGTGATGGTTTTTGGTCCATGGTATTGGATGCTTCAGCATGTATAAATATGTATTGTAACATTGAAAGGAACATAATGAAAAAAAATCAAGCTGGTAGTCCCGGTTTTGGGATCCAGTGGGAAATCTCTGTGTATATATGTTTTATGTGTTATGCTCTCACATTTTTATTTTTCCTGTGATTTAGAATTCGTATGCAGATAATTTCTGTACGGGGTTAAAACCTACAGTTTTGAAGGCAGTCTTCCATGTATCTTCTTCTTTGACTCAAACTTGGTGATATCCAGACTTCAAGTCCAACTTGGTAAAGTATTTTCCTTGTTGCAACTGATCCAGAAAATCATTTATCCTGGGTAGGGTGTATATGTTCTTGAGCATGATTTTATTCAATTCCCTGTAATCTATATACATCTGCCAAGTCCCATCCTTCTTTGGCACAGTCATGATGGGTGACCCACATGATGATGTACTTGGTCAAATGACACCCTGTTCCAACAATTGTTGCAACTGTTTCTTCACCTCCCTTTCTTCTATAACAGACTTCCTGTATAGCCTAATATTTTGTAATGGGGAGTCTGGCAAAAGCTGGATCTCATGCTCCACTTCTCTCTTAGGTGGTAACCCTTTAGGATCTCAGAATACATCCTTGTATGCCTATAAACACTCCTCAAATTAAGTATTGGGTGTTTCTGTAGTGCATTATATTAGATATCAATTTTTGGGATTCAACTGCGTTAATTAAGTCATTCATCTATGACCATTTCCATGAGAGGTAGTCGTAAATAACTAATTTCTCATTATTTTTGAATAGTCCACTTAGCGCTCATTGCATCGGGTGATGATCACAGGGGTGAAGAAGTGGGATTGAAACTAGTGAAATAAATCACATAGCGTCAACATCACTTCTGGGGCTTGCACTCCATAACCAGGACTTCCCGGGAGGTCACCCATCCCAGATCGCCTCTGGCTCAAACACGCTTAATTGTGGAGTTTCCCCATAATCAAGTCCACTTAGCTTGCTACCCCATTTGCAAAACCTTAGCAAGTATTGTGCCTCATGAACCATTCAAGTAGAGTTCCCTTCACTCTTTTGAATTGTGTATTGGGGGTTTCCATAGTGCATTATATTAGATATCAATTTTTTAGGATTCAACTGCGTTAAGTAAGTCATTCATCTATGACCATTTCCATGAGAGGTAGTCATAACTGACTAATTTCTCATGATTTTTGAATAGTCCACTTAGCTCTCATTGCATCGGGTGATTCTCACAAGGGTGAAGAAGTGGGATTGAAACTAGTGAAATAAATCACATAGCATCAACATCACTTCCGGGGCTTGCACCTAGTAACCAGGACTTCCCCGGAGGTCAGCCATCCCAGATCGCCTCTGGCTCAAGTGTGCTTAATTGTGGAGTCTTCCCCACAATCAAGCCCACTTATCTTGCTACCCCATTTGCAAAACCTTAGCAAGTATTGTTTTTGTTTCTTAGCACACCCCTCCAAGGATTCCTTGCCTCTTATTGACTCCTCTTCAAACTAAATTTCTCTTAAAAACAATAAAGCATACTCCTTGCTAGAACTAATCAATTTTTTGGCTTGGTTGGACCTTACCAATGAAATTTTTGACTTTCCTTTATGTATGTTGATGATGAATGGTTTTCCATCATTGATGAGCCAATACTAGTTGGCTCTCCTCATGAATATTGCATCACACATGTACATGTATGCACTCCCAAACACGACTCCACATATATAAAGGGGAACCAAATCTAGATCTACTTCATCAATAAAATCATCACTAATAGCAAATCTAATTTTACACTGTTTTTTTACCTTCAACTTTGCATCCTTATTTACCCATCCCAATGGATATGGGTTTCGATGATCACGAAATTCTAACCCCAACTTCTTGACCAACTATGTTGCAATGTGATTCACATGTGATCCTGAGTCAAATAGAGCATCAATCTTTGTCTTCTTGACCTGTATCTTTATATGAAAGAGTTTGGTCATTTCTTTCTCTTCCTATTGTTGAAGGCTACTTAGATTCACCTCCTTCTATATTGACTTACAGATGATCTTCTCATCCACATCTAAGCTGATTTCAACTTGGTTGCTCGAATCAGTGGCCATGAGATTCTTCTTCTTGTTATCTTTCTTCTTGTTCTTTGGGTTTAGCTCTAGATGCAACTTCCAACAATTCTCCTTTGTATTGCCATCAATGTTGGAGTGGTTGTAGTGTTGTTGGGATCTTTACACTGGTGTGTTGTGGATTCTGTATTTTTATCTTTTCCCTCTTTTTTCTTCTTCTTCCCCTCCTTAGAAGCTTCCTATTGCTCCTTTTGCTTTGATCCACTTGATTGCGCTCTTTTCAGGCCTATGTTCTCCAAGTACTGTGCCTTTACACAAGCCTTGTCCACCGATTTGGGCTTGAACAACATCACTTTCTCACAAATATGGAAGTGAATACCCCCGAAATACTTAAGGAGTATATCTGGGTTCTTTTGAGAGTTACCCAACATTATAGACATCTTTCTGAATTTTGTGGTCTACTCCTGCACGCTTTGGCCCGGATTTTTCCTGAAGTAATGCCACCAGATCCACTGGTCCTCCACATATCCAATGGGATAAAACTACGACTTAATGAGGGTTTTGAAATCCTCCCACTTAGTCACTAGGGGTTCTCCCTCGAACCTCAGGGTTTCTGTGTAGCTCTCCCACCAAGTTAGTGCATGGCCCTCTAATTTCAATTGCGTGAATTGATGAGCCTAGGTATTGCAACAATAATGCTACAACTCCCAGGGTTACCAGCTTTACTTATCAACCTAGGGTTTGTACAAACTTGGAGTTGACATTACTATATGCAAAAGTAGAAGTGAAGGTCTTGCATGTTGTCACTATTTGTCTAGAAATAGACCCCAGGGGTTCCAAGCCAAACTTCTATAGGGTCAGAAGAAGCTTAATTATTTGATTGAAGGAGAGCAAACCTATTCTAAGAGAGAGCTAGTCTACTGCAGTAATGAAGAAAACAACATGAAATGCTAAACTTACACCATAACCTAACTAACCAATTAAACAACTATGCTAAGAAGAATTGCTAAATTAACACTAACCTAATGCTAATTATCTAAGTTGCAGAAGTAAAGAGCATCAAAACTAGACTAAGGTGTAACAAAGAAACTTAGGCTAAATCGGGTTTCAAGTAGAGAAAGAAATCGAAGGTCGAAATTAGTGCAAGGAGGATGTGAGGGAGAAATGGTGCATAAGAACCATTCGATTAGTCGGGTGAAAGGCAAATGAACGGTGAATATTGGATTGCAGGAGGTTACGTAGATAGATAGGCGAACAGGGTTAATGAGTAGGACGAACAGTGGAGAATATATCACAACGTTTGAGTGAATAGATGAACGAACAAGGTTAATCGGAGATGGACGACTAAGATTGTATCACGGAGGCTAAGTCAAGAGATGGATAACGATCAAACATAAATCCACGTGATATCGTGCGATAGTTGGATCTGGCGAGGCAGATCAACAATGGAGATTTGACCGAGCTAGTTGATGAGCGGGTGCGCAATAGTCCTCGGATCTGATGAGGCAGATCGTCAGTTGTGATTTAAGGTGCAAAAAGTAAGTGGTGGACTCCACATGAGGCAGCAGTTGAAGAAAATAGTGAATTGGATGGTGATTGTGAAGGTTTGTTGGTGATCGGAAGACAAGGAAGCAACGTATGAGGAATGCGCTGGAGGCGGTTTCAAATGAAAATGACAGTGAAAACCAATGCGGGTGAAAAAATAACTGTATTAAATAATGAACTCCATAGCCCATGCAAGAACTAGAGACTGTTTTTTTGAGGTTGTTGGAGGGTCCCTTCCTAAATTCATGGTCCTAGAGGAAGGATATGAGGTCGAGACACCTGCACACAACCTGATAGTGATATGTTTCCTTTAACTAACCCGTGAATTGAAAGAAGGCATAAATGAAAGTAAACTGAAGCACAACGTAGATGAAAAGAACTAGAAAGCTGCTTCAACAAATAACCAATGAAAAACCATGAATCTATTTAAGCAAATGAACAAGTAAACCAGAAAGTTATTTAAGCACGTAAACATAACCAGGAAGCTACTTAAACAGATCAATAGAATAGAACTCTATGCTAGCATAAATGCATAGTAAAGAGGAGTTGTGGCTGCTTAGGTTGAGTCCTAACCCAAGAGCTTCAGCCCTCGAAGTTAACTCAGAGCTGGCTTAAACATAACTCATTCTTATTGTAGACACCATGGATTATAGAGCAAACTATCACAAGTCTTTGCATCTCAGAAATAACACAGAGTTTTACAATAGAAGTCTAAATCCTACTGAGGTCCTAAGCCTCTCTATTTATACATTTGAAGTCTCTAATGACTTCCTTCCCATTAGGGAGGCTTGGCTCCCAACTTAAGATAAACTATTTTCTATCCCATTCCTTTGCTTGGCTATCTTTTAGTCTTCAAAGTGATGGTTGTGTGCATTCCGAGTTGATGGTGGCATATTCGAATGGAGGGGTAGTAAATGAGGAGGATTTACCTCCTATAGTTACTTTCCCTTGTCCCGTTCGAGTCTTTACCAAGGTATTTACCATAGTTCTTGCTTTTATCCTTTATACCTACATTTTTCCTTGCTTTTATCCTTTATTCCTATATTACATGCACATTAGACCAAAAAGAAAAATATCCAACTCTAACTCATTTCATAAAAAAATATAATCAAAAGTCTGCAATATGTTGTGAGGATAGTTGGTTTGACTAAGATAGGAGGTGAATTAAGGCCAATTAAGGCCCATATAATTACTCAATAATGAGGCTCATCATCACCTCCCTACTGAAATTGTTGCTCATCCTGTGAGCAACTTAGTCAATGTCCATGTTCTTCATGGCTCTGGTAGCCTCTCTGACATCCCATTCTTTTGATGTGGTCTATTCTTCTTGTTTATATAAGCTTGCTTTCCTTTCTACGTCTTCCCACTACCTCTTTTCATCTTCTTCTTTTCTCCCTTCTAGCATCCCTAGGAGTAGTGGTGGACTGAGTTTTAGGCCTATTCAATTGACCTTCAACCTTTGCATTGATTTCTTATACATAGGTGTCCTGTTGAGTGCCTCTCTCAACCTTTAAGGGGAGTGATATTCTCTGATCTTCAAGTTGTGTGGCAGAGTGTTCCATTTCCTTTAGTAGGCATGTGTATTATCATCTCTTAGCAGCCTAAACATAATTTCAAAATGTGAAATTGCTTGCTCTTGGGTAGTAAGATATCTAAGTTCCAGCTAAGGATCATTTGCAATTAGATTACGGGTGTTGATTAGGGCCATGGGATTTGATTGTTCAACTCTGATGAAAAGAGGTTTATTTTGCTCTCTGGCCAATATTCTTTTCATCTCTACAACCCTTGAATTTTCATGGTTTATCAATGATGCCAAATCCATTAATTATAGATCTCCTAGCTCTACATTAGGATCCCAAATATTCATGTTTGTGAGAGCCATGTTATGCAAGTAAAACTCAGCCATTTTGGCCCCATCCTTTAGTGCACTTTGATAACAAAGATCAATAAACTGCATGTAGTCCTGAAATGGCATGGTGCTCATTTGTGCTAGTGTTTTAATCTAAACTTGAAGCCATTTTTCTCTAAGGTAAGGAGTATAGGATTTAGCTGGCATCCTACATTGGATGACCTTCAATGAGAGGCTGGCCATACATGCTAGCTGGTTTTTCTTTTCCTGCAGTTGTCCAGTCTCTATTTTTCTTATCTTCTTCCTTTTGCTGTTCTTTCTCATCTCCATCAAATTCTTCTTCTGTTTCAGCATCATCCTCCTTGTGTTTCAACATGTTCCTCTGTATTAGTTTCTTCTTTATTCATCTTATCCCATCTAGCTTTGTATCTTCTTCTTGTTTTGCCTCCTCCTCACTCACAGCAGGACTAACATCATAAATGAGGGTTTTCATCTCATCCTCTGTTGGTAAGTCTCTGAAGACTAACCATTCTATGAGGATCCTGAGGTTTTGGAGGAAATCCCCAATGAGGATCATGATCAACCCATGGTGAACTAACTTTTGGGAATTTCCTTCCTTTACTTTGCTACTAGAATCTATGAGTGATTGCATCAAGAAATAGGGTATGTTGAGTCTTTGGTGTGCTAGTGTTTCTACCCCAAATCTTAGTTCTTTGAGCATTGTCAAATGGTTGCCATAACAATACTGTATCTATGGACTCTTGCATTCTCTTTTGCCTTATTAAATAATTTTCTTTTTGCCACCTTTTTGCTTATAAACCAACTACCTCTTAACCTTTACAACTTTTGATCAAATGATGCATATGGGTGATTGAGTGGGATACTTACATGTGGTCTTGATGCCATGTTGTAGTTGTCAAAGATCCAAGGTGTTGTTGATGGTAATTCTTCTTCCTCCTTTACTACCTGTTGATGGTTTATTAGCTTTTGCAGGTGTTTATGAATCAAGATTTGATGTTGTTGTTGCTGCTATGGAACTCTTGGATTTGATGTTGATGCTGTTGTGGAGCTCTTGGATTACCACTTGCTACTGTGGAGCTCTTGGGTTACCACTTGGAAATGTTTGGTTTCTCTCTTAGAATTTCTTGATCATGTTGTTGCCTGGTGCTATGAGGATGTTGTAATGAATGCACAGAGGGAGTAGGAGTGTATGTGCATGCAGGGATGATGGTAATGGTTGAGGTGATTCTGTTAGAAAACACAATCTTCACCTGAATTGAAGCAATGAAGTGAAAAATAATAGAATTGATGGAGGGATGCATGGTAAGGAGTGGAGGAGATGAATATATGTGTAGCAAGGTTCCCTCTGGATCTTCTCTTTGCTCCTTGCTTGCCTTCTTCACCCACCTGAAAATAACAATTATTTTTTTTTCTTTTATTATTATATATATATTTCTTAAAGAAACACCTAGGCTGCCTCAGAGAGGTTTTCACCCTAGATATCTACCTTGGGTGCCTCAAGGAAGGTTTTCACCCAGGGATCTTCTTACTCTTTTTCATTTTTCTCATCCTTGTGCCGCCTTATGAGTTTTTCAACCCAAAGATGGGACTCAGGCGCCTCATGGAGGTTTCACCTGAATCCTTATTCTTTTGTTTTCTTCCTTTTTCAATGACCTGATGAGGGAGGAGCTAGAACTTGCTCTACCATCATCACTATCTTATTAATACTATCAATGAACTCTTGTTTTGATAAAGGCCTCTTGTACATTTTGAATTTGTTTCCATTAATTAGCAATGGAATGGCTTCTTCATCAATAGTTCTAATTTTCACTGAACCATTGTCATGGCATCTTTCCACCACATAAGGTCTGAGCTATCTTGTCCTTAGCTTGCCCTTGAAGTCTTTAAACCTAGAATCATATAACAATGCCCAGTCTCCTTGAAATTGATTCTCCTTGATATGATTGTCATACCAAATCTTCCTCTGAAGCTGAACTATCTTTGTATGTAGGAGGGTTTGCATTCCGAATTCATCCAAGCCATTCAAATGTAACAACCTTTATTTATGTGCATGAATGAGATCTAAATCTAGTTGGGCTACTATCCTCAATGTGTTATATTCAAATTCAATGGATAGCACAACCCTTTTACCATAAACCAGCTCATAGGGTGTAAATGCAGTGGTGGTCTTCCATGTTGTATTATAGGCCCAGGTGGCCTCAACTAGCCTCTTTATGCAATCCTTCCTGCTACAGCTCACTACCTTGGTTAAGATGTTGTCCAGTGCCCTATTGATCACCTCCACTTTCCCATTATCTTGTGGATGATAAGAAGTGGAGGTCCTATACTTGATTTTGTGATGGTTGAGTACTTCTTCAATCATGCTGGAGCTAAACTGGCTGCCTTGATCTGTGACTAGCTCTCTAGGGTATCCAAATGTGTAGAATTTATTCTCCCTTAGGAACTCAGCCACCTTCTCTTCTGTTGCTACCTTAATTGCCTTGGTTTCAACCCACTTAGTCAAATAATTAGTGCACACAATGATGTGTTGTTTTTTCTTTGAAGGAGGGTTGATATGCACAATGAAGTCCATGCCCCACTTGTCAAATGGCTCAAAAGTCACTTGAGGTTGTAGGGGAATTTCATCTCTTGGAGTAGGCTTTCCCATCCTCTGGCACTAATCACACTGACTAATAAACTTTTTCACATCCTGATGAAGAGTAGGCCAATAATAGCCTGCTTGTAACACTTTGAATGCTATCCTTTTTGCTGCAAAGTGACCTCCACAAGGCCCATCATGAAAAGTTAGAAGGATGTCAAAGACTTCCTCTTCCCTTAAACACCTTATTAAGATTTGATCTAGGCCAAGTTTGAACAGATTACCCCCAATCCAGGTGAAGGGGGCACTCTTTTTTACTATCTTGCTCTTTTCTTTGGAGGGCAAGTTTGGTGGGAACTGTGCTGATACCAAATAGTTTGCTATGTCAGCAAACCATGGGGAGAGAACTGAAATAGCAAACAAATGCTCATCTGGTAACTGGTCATCCACCATTCCTTCTTCACCTGTAGGAAAATTCATTCTAGATAGAAATTCATCAACAACATTTTCCTTGCTAGGCTTATCAACAATAGTTAGATCAAACTATTGTAATACAACAAACCATCTTATGATTCTAGCATTCACATCTGGTTTGTTCATTAAACATTTGATTGCAACACGATCAATATGCACAAATGTTTGATAGCCTATAATGTAATGCCTAATTTTTTCAATGAATGCACAACAACCAGGAGTTCCTTTTTGGTCACAGTATAGTTTAGCTCAGCCTTTGACAGGCTCTTACTGATAAAATAGATGGCATATGGAAATTTCCCCTTTTCCTGACCTAAGGCAACTCCTATGGCTTTGTGTGAGGCATCAACATGAATATGAAAAGGGAGGGCCCAGTTTGGGCCTCTCAGGATTGGTGCAGTGGTTACCTTACTCTTTGGAATGTCTTTGACAGCTCTTTGACCATATAAACTCAGAATCTTTGGCCAACAATCCAAACAAAGGAGAGGCCAACTTGCTGAAGTCCTTTATGAATATTTGGTAGTATTCAGCCAATCCTAAGAAACTTTTGACATCTCTTTGCTTTTGTGGAGGTGGGACCCTTTGGACGATTTCTATTTTGTTTGGGTCCACCTGCAGCCCTTGCTGAGACATTGAATGACCTAGCACAGTCCCTTTTGTCATTAAGAATTCACATTTTTATGGACTAAGAGATAGATTCATTTCAATGCATTTGTGTAATACTTTGCCGAGGTTAGTCAGGGCTTCCTAGAAATCACAACCATCAGGTGTAAAGTCATCCATATAGATTTCTACTGCATCATGTACTAATTCAACAAAAATACTCGAGACTGCTCTCTGGAAAGTGACAGGAGCATTGCATGGGCCAAAAGGAAGGACCCTATAGGAAAAAGTACCCTAAGGATAGGTGAATGTGGTCTTATCCTCATCTTCTCGGTGGATTTGGATTTGGTTGTACCCACTGAATCAATTTGGGAATGAAAAAAACTTCCTCCCTGCTAGGCCATATAGCACTTGGTCAATGAATGGTAGGGGAAAATGATCCTTCTTTATGGCTTTGTTCAACTCCCTATAATCAACAAAAATCCTCCACTTCCCATTTGTCTTGGGAACTAACACTAAAGGAGAAACTCACTCACTGTCTGAGATAGGGTAAATGAATCTTGCATCTAACAGTTTTTGAAATTCTTCTTTGGCTATATCTTTGAGAGATGGATTCATCCTCCTTTGTGGTTGCCTGACTGGCCTACAACCTTCTTTGATGTATATGTGGTGAGTACATAGTAAGGGGTGTACTCCCCTCATTTCTTTATAACTCCAAGCGAAGGCTTCTAGGTTCTCTCTCAACATATGGCATAGCTTTTCCTCTTCTAAAGCAGAAAGAGATGGGTTAATGTTCAAAGTCTTATCTAGGCCAAATTCTATGGTTTTGACACGGAGTGGGTTGGAATTGGCCAAGAATAAGTAAATTGGATGATTGTTCTGGTTTTCCCTTCTTCCTCTAATGGCAATGAATTAGGAGTTGGACTTTGGAGCAGGTGTTCGATTAAATCATCCTCATCTTGCTGTCCTCCTCCTATGATTGTTTCCAAATTATAAATTTGGGAAGAATAAAGCTCATCCTCTTCCTCCTCCTTCAACCATAAAGGTAAATCATGCTCTAGGGTAGGTTGAGCAGGAGGGTATAGGACTATTTTTTTGGACATATGCCCATTCTCGATGGTTGTATTCCCAGCTCTACAACTAATGTAAGCATCATCCATGGCCAACTATGGCCTCCCAAGGATGAGAAGGTAACCAGTAAGATTAGCCTTAGGCTGGAGAACTAGGAAATCTACAGGGTACTCCTAGGAGTCAATGGATACCTTCACATCCTCCACAATTCCCTCAGAGGTGACTGTGGAACGGTTTGCAAGTTGTAGAACTATTGTGGTCTTCCTCAATGACCCTTGGAGGTTGAGTTTGAGCATGGTGTCCTTGGTCATCACATTAATGGAAGCCCCAAGATCAATCAGAGTGTGTGGGACAATGGTGCCATTGATGTGCACATCTACTATAGGGCTTCCAGGGTCCAAATATTTTGGACATATTACCAGCCCCAACATTAAGTTAGATAGTTGCCCAATGACATTAATGGTAGAGGCATCCCCTTTTCTTCTTCCTGGATGCTTGAAGCACTTCTCCTTAATCAACTTGTTGTAAATGGGAACATCTTTGAATGCTTGGAGAAGGGGGATCTTTACACATAGATTTTTCAATTATCCCGGAAGTTCAGTTTCTTTTGGGGTAGGCTGGAGTGGTTGGGTTAATCTCCCAGGAAAGGGTGGATTTAATTTAAGGTTGTGTTGAACCTCAAACCTACACCTTCCTATACACCCTCTTAGCCTTCTTTCTCCACTTACTTCATCCACCCATTTGTTAAATCATTGCATTATAGTCTAAAAAGGAATTTTTATATGGTTTTCTGACTATGATTATGACTGTTGTTTGGTTTAGTTTTTTTGTTCATGAAGCTGCGGAAACTTGTCAGTTTCCGCAGCCAGCATAGGATTCCGCAGCTATTTTGTTAAAAGTTGTGCTACAAATGTCCTATGAAGAAACGAGCTACGGTCAACGAAGGTCAAAGACAAAGCCAACCAAAGAGTTCAGCAGTGGCACGTCTCTATTTTGAGCACGTGAATGTTACATGGCACAGTCCTCAGCTCACGAAGACACCAACACACCTGGAGATCATTCCCGTAACCTGAATCCAACAGCTACCACTCCGAAGATTTAATAGACATGATGACAGTTACACTAGATCTTGGCTGAAGGGATCTACGTGTCTTTGGAAACACAGTTAATAGCGTAGGAGTTAGTTGGTTATCTTTAGCATTTTGGAATTATAAATAACGCGTCGATGAATGCTGTAAAAGAGTTTTTTTTGGGAGATGTGAATTCTGAGCTGTTTGTATATGTGAATTCCGAACTGCTAGTTATCACCCCACTGTTTTTATATGTTGTTGTTTTAAATATATGAGAAGACTTTTCTGAGCTTATTCGTGTGATTACTTGTTGACTGGATGAAGTGGCAGAGGACCCCTGTGCGCTGAAGCCTTGTAAAGTTTCCATTTAGTTTTATTATGTTTTTGTTTTTATCATTAGCTTGTACATAATATACTGTTTGATGTTTCTGCTGTTTATATTTTCACCTCTGTTTTCTTATAGCTGTCAACTGATCAGTGCTTTTCTGCAGGTTTTCTTAGGCAGCTCAGGCAAATTTTCATCTTTTTGATAATTATTGGCATATGAGATCATCTTGTCCTTCCTGCTAACTTTCATTTTCTGAAGTTTAATTTCAGCATTGTCCTTTCCAAGTTGTGATTTGCTTATTTATTTTTCTGTTATTTAGATGTCATACTGCTCACCAGTTTATGGTTTCTTTCTATAGTCAAGTGACTCTATTAGCAAGAAATTAGAATATTACTAACTGTAGTGTGATTTAGTTATCATATTGCTTAAACTTATTCATGGTTACTTCCCACAAGGTAGATTGAGCTGAAGGGTAAAGGACCAGAAGAGTTCAAGTAGTGTGACTAGTTTCTTTTATGCAATTTAATTTCTTGCCATTTAGATATCATATTGCTTGACTTATTCATGATTACTTCCCACAAGGTAGATTGAGCTGAAGTGTAAAGGATTTGAAGAGTTCAAGTAGTGTGATTAGTTTCTTTTATGCAATTTAATTTCTTGCCATTTAGATATCATATTGCTTGACTTGTTCATGATTACTTCCCACAAGGTAGATTGAGCTGAAGGGTAAAGGATCTGAAGAGTTTAAGTAGTGTGAATTAGTTGCTTTGTTTTTAGTTTGAGTTGCTTTTAGTTTTTACTTTCTTTTCATTCAGCAGCAAGGATACTGGGCCATTGTCATTAGTTCACTGTTTGATGCATTTATTTCCTCTTGAGAATTGATTTCAGTTTAGTTGTTTTAAAGCTTTCTTTTGAGCACTTTCAAGTTTGAGAAAATCACTGTAGAAACCATCACCATCTACACTCCATACTTCACTTTAATCCTCGCCATCACACATTAGGGAAAGATAAATCCAAAAACAAACTAAAAAAAACTCAAAAACGACAAAAGACTAAGGAAATGGTTATCTAGTACATATAGTACACTTCACTTCGTCAGTTTACGAACCCCTGGTTTAAATTTTAAATAGCAATTTAGATGACACTAAATTGACCAAACATTTTGGCGCCGTTGCCGGGGAAGTGAAATTAGGTAGCCAATTTCTAAAAAAAAAACAAGAAAATTTCAAGGAAGGAAAATTGATAACCTCTCAAAGTATTGATAATCAGAAAAGAGAAAGTTATTAGTTTAATAATTTCTTGAGTATGCTCTCTTCTTGCACCTAGAGTGACCTGGAAGATCAGAAAGAGAATTATTATCCCGACTTGAAGAAAAATAAAAAAATGACATGCATAGAGCAAGAGATTCTAGGGGAAGGTTTTTAGCTAGAGCCAAGAGTTCGATTTTTACAACTCCATCTACTTCAAGGAATAGACAAGAGACACCTCCATGATCTCCAACTCACACTCCTAGCCCTAGGATTCCTGGAATTCAAGAGGCAGTAGTTGACTCTCCCACACCATCCATCGAATCTGAATTAGGAAGAGATCCTTTCCTTCCTTCTACAGGAAGACAAATTGTAATTGAAGAAGTAGAATCACCTGAGGAAGAAGAGGGAGAAATTCCTCCTCATTCACCCTTAGTAGAGGAACCAAAGGACTCTGAAGTCTTCGGGGAAACTACCATGACACAAGAAGGAGCAACCGGATTTGGTAGAGGTAGAGGTAGAGGAGGAGGAGGAAATAATGGAGGAGGTAGAGGCAACATTGGGAGAAATAGGGATGGAGATAACTCATTCGGATTTCCTATAGTCAATGAGGACTCCCGAGCCATGATGAAAAACATCTCACCATCTATCCTCCCAAACTTCCATGGGTTAAGAAATGAGGACCCTGAAACATTTCTATTTGAGTTTGAGGTCGTGTGTCGAACTTATGATTATCTGGAAGACTCTCAAAAACTCAAACTGTTTCCTTCAACATTGAAAGGAGCAGCCTTGAAATGGTTCATGGGATTACTCACTCAATCCATTAGGACTTGGAATGATATGAAACAAACATTTTTGGATAAGTACCTGGACTATTGTATGCCCACCAATCACAAGGATGAGGTATTCAAAATGGTGCAAAGAGAAGATGAAAACTTGGAGGATTTAATTGAAAGATTTCAATACAACCTGAAAAGAGAAAAAATGAGTAACTTAGATGAGGAGACCTTGAAAGCCCTTCTATTAAAAGCCATTAGAGATGAATGGATAGATATTTTGCACATGATGGGAAAAGGAGACATATCTCAACTTCCACTTCATGATATAGCAGAGCTATGTGTTCATCTCTCATGGGGGAAATCTAAAACTCAAAAAGGGCCTAGAGATCCTTCTCTCATCAGAGAAAACAAATCTGCAACTGGATCAGTAAGTAGGGCTGAGATTGGCAACATGCTTGATGAATTCAAAACTGACATCTTAGGGAGTCTTAGTGAGCAACTAGACACTCTTAAGATTCATAATAAGCAAAAAGCAGAAGCTGAATCTTTGGCCATCTTTTGCCCAAAATGTAGAAAGAAACATGCTCTAAGGGAATGTCCCTTGGATGCAAAAGTTGTAGAAACATGTGTAATCTGTTCAGAGAATCATGAGACCAAGGATTGTCCTTCAATCCCTGGGCTCAAAGCTGTCTTTCAAGGAGATACAAATACAATTGAGTCTCTCTGTTTTGTTGCAAGGAGACCTTGGCAGGGGCAACAAAATCAAGGGTTTAACAACTCTATGAATTTTCAACCCCCACCAAATTGGAACCCTTGGCAACAACCTTGGTCCCAACCTCAAAATCCTTTTCAATCATGGTTACAAGGTATGCAAAATCCTTATGGGAGATTTGCTCAATTTTACCAATATCCTCCATCTTTTCAAAACCAACCAGCTCCACAACTTCCAAATCAAAATCCACAACTATCATTGCCATTTCAACAACAACAACCTTCTCAACAGAATCCAAATTCTCAACTCTTGCTTCCATTCCAACAAAAGTCAAATCAACTTCCTTATCAGCCATTGCCAAACCCCAATAATAAAAACCCTCAAAATGCTTACATGATGGAAGGTCAACAATTTCAATTTCCTG
>APFE030661441.1:0-10385 GCA_000404065.3 Pinus taeda | reverse complement strand
AGGAGCAGAACCCCATTGTGCTTTTATATTTAGTAGACCTGTAAGCTCATCCCGGATCTTTAAGGATACAGTGCAATATGAAAAAAGGTGTCTGATGGATTCTTCTTCAGATTTACACAAGGGGCATCGTCCAGGACCGATAAGGTATCTTGTTTGCAGTCTATCCCATGTTGGAATTTTCCCTTTCAGCATGCACCAAAGGAAGAGACGAGCTTTTGCCGGACTAGTTAGTTTCCATAAGCTTTTTGACCACCACTCAGGAATATCCCAGCCTTTCTGATTCATTAGGAAAGTGTATCCTTCTTTGGGGTGGTATTCTCCAGTTTTACCCAATGCCCAAATCAGCTTGTCATTTCCTTCTTTGAGTCTTACGTGAGAGCGGTGGAGTTCTTGGATGAAGGAGGCCCATTCATTCTTCCATCTGACATTTATACCAAGATCGACATCGTTTTTCCAAGCCTGACCCATTACATTAGATAGGCCCACTTTCTCCACCTGATTAAGAGTGACAATGCCTTTGCTGTCCAGGTGTCTAAGAAGTCCCGGGGATAGATTATTAGCTTCACTGCATCCCACCCACGGTCCCTTCCAATTCTGATGTGGCTGCCATCTCCAACTTTCCAGGCAAGACCTTGTTCTATCACGGTGAAAGCCTCCAGCGTAGCCTTCCATATGACTGATATGTTCTTCTGATTCTTCTGCTGACTTCTGATCCAATCTTCCAAAGGAATTGGGTCTATGTACTTTCTTCTGACAACCTTTGTCCATAGGTTCTCCCTCGTTATTAGCCTCCATCTAGACTTTGCAGCCAGCGACATGCTGAATTCAGGGAGCCTTTTTATTCCCCACCCTCCCCACTCTTTCGGTCTTGCAATCTTATCCCAAGCCACCCATGGAAGAGATGGAGAATCCTTCGCCATGCCTGCCCATAAAAATCTGCAACAAATCTTTCTTATTTTCTCCAGCACACTTTTAGGTACCCAGGTAAGGGCAGCCCAGTAAACTGGGATGGCTAACAGGACAGATTTGAGGAGTGTCAATCTGCCTGCTCTGGACAGCCACCTGAAACTCCAATGATTTATTCTTGCTTCAATCTTTGCAGTAAGCCAATGCCAGTCCTCTTTCTTGTAAGCCACTGGCTTTAACCAGAAACCCAAATATTTAAAGGGAGTGTCCAGAGGCTGAATCGGGAAAGTGAAGATATTGGATATACTATCAATTTCCCTCCTTGCTAGATCAGCTACACATATTTGAGACTTTCTAGTGTTTATCTCCATCCCGGTGGCTATCAAAAAGAGGTCAAAAATGCTTTTATACTCCTTAATTTCGTTAGATGAGCCATTTGTAAAAATCAGTATATCATCGACGAAAAGCAAATGGGAGATAAAGAGATTGATTGCTACCTCGATACCTTTTACTTTCCCTTCTCTTCTGGCCTTGTGTATCAGTCTGCTCAAGCCTTCTGCCACTAGCAGAAATAAGAGCGGTGATAAGGGGCATCCTTGCCTGAGACCTCTTTGACTATTGAAAAAAGTGGAAGCAGAACCATTGATCAGCACTGCAAAACTAACACTTGAGATACAGCCCATAATCCAGCTAGTGAAAGTGTAGTTGAACCCCAAATGAGTCAGCATCATTCGCAGATAGAGCCAACTAACTCGATCAAAAGCTTTGGATAAGTCTATTTTTAAGACCGCTCCCTTCTTTTTCTTTTGTCTGACACTATGGATGACCTCCTGCGCGACCCCGATTGCCTCATGGATTTGCCTACCATCAAGAAACCCGAACTGTTCCGATGAGATGTTCTTGGACAGGAAGGGGAAAATTCGAATGGCAATCACTTTTGCAATGATTTTATATATACAGTTGCACAAGGAGATCGGTCTGAAATCTTCAAAGATCCCCGGATCCTCCTTCTTAGGAATGAGGGCAATAAATGTGGCATTAAAAGGCCTGTAGACCTCTCCCTTCATTCTTGATTCTTCTATTACATCAGTGATTTCTGACCCAATCACGTCAAAAAAGAAAAGAAAAAGTTCAATAGTCCAGCCATCCGGGCCAGGACTTTTATCTTTTGCCATTATTTTCATTGCTGCCTCGACTTCCTCCTTAGAGACCGGTCTAGACAGGTCCTCTGCTTCTTCCTCCTCCACGAACCGCGGAAAGCACTGTGCTGTTCTAAGGACTTGCGCTATAGAGGCCTCCCCTGAATCAGCAAAAATCCTTTCGAAATGCCTCTTCCCTAAGCTGGCAAGTTTCGTAAATGAGCTAACCTCCGATCCTTCTTCATCTTTTAGGCTCCATATGGTGTTAGCTGATTTCCTTCCTTTTGCATAGTTGTGAAAGAACCTGGTATTTTCGTCACCCGATTTTAGCCATATTGCCCGGCTCTTTATCCTCCATTCTTCTTCCTTGTCTAAGAGAATTTTATTTTGTCCTTTTTCCAGCTGTAGAATTCTGTCTTTTGTAGATTGAGATTGATATCCATCCTCCTCAGGGCTCTCCAGCAACTCCAATTCCTCCCTGATTTTGCGAAGAACTTCGTTCTGTTTCAGCCGCCTTTCTTTTGCCCAGATTACTGTTGCTTTTTTTAATCTCTTAAGGTTCTCCATGAACAGAAAACCTTTGTCCTCTCTTGAGCTTGAGTTCGTGTGTAGCCAAGTATTTTTGAAAATAGCAACGAAGGTGGGATCTTGCAACCAAGCTGGGTTAAATTTGAAAGGAGCCGGAGGTTTTGGAGGCGGAATGGCACAATCCAGAAAAATCGGAAAATGATCTGAATTACCAATTTCCTCCACCCACTGTCTGATAATAGGAGCATTTGATATAAGATCCTCTGATAGGAGAAAGCGATCTAGTCGCTTTGCTATCCGGTCCTCCCCTACTCTTCGATTCCGCCAAGTAGGCTTGAGCTTTATCGGATGAGGATCTGCAAGGTGATGATCTTCAATAAGTTTGTGAAAAAAGTCCGTCAAGGGATCCTCTCTAGCTGTGGGTCCCCATGTCTCAGCTCTACCCATAGTGAAATTCAAGTCACCTCCCACAATCAGCATCGAGGCCTTCATATACGATTTAGCCATCATATCCAGCCAGAAGGATTCTCTTCCTTGGCAGGGACCATAGATGTTTAAAATGGTGAAAGTACGAGGGGAAACAAGAGTGAGGACCTCCATCCCCAGAACATGCTTTGAACCCCATTGATTGATAACTTTGATTCTTCCTTCTTTGCATCCAATTGCGAGACCCCCTGAGTGACCTGATGCGTCGATGGCTGAAAAAACCCAACCCGGAACCAGTGTCTTAAGCATAGCTTCCACCTCAACTCCCTTCCCTAGAGTTTCTTGAAGAAAAACAATGTCCGCTTTTGAGTTTTGGATCCAGTCCCTCAATGCCAATTTTTTGGTTTTATTGGCAAACCCTCTGCAGTTCCATGATGACAAGATCATTTGGGAACCTGATCTGGAGTTTTCTTCGCTCTAAGAACCCCGGGGATTGATTGTTGTTTTCCATCGGCCACGTCCAATTTTGCTTTCAGTTTTGCCTTTGATAGGAACGACTTCCTACCTCTCTTGTTCTTTATAAGAATACAGCAAGGAGAATGCCCTAACCCCCCAGTAGCATTAGATCGAACAAATTTTCCCCCCATTGATCTAAGGTTGTAAGGGCATTGCTTTTGAGAAGGAGGGGAGACCAGAGGGGGCCAATCCTCTTCATTATTCAGATCTAGGGACAGCAAAGTATCCGAAGAATTGTGATGAACAGTAAGAGCTTCCATACTGATAAGTTGATCCAAAGAATGTGGGGGAAGAACAGAAGGGGATACATGCACAGAATTAAAAACAGGCTCAGGATTTTGAGGGGGTATAGAAGGAGATACAGGGCGCACTGCCTTTCCCTGATCACTGATGGGATGAGGATTTTCCTCTACGTCTTTGGCAAACTCCTCCAAAGGGACTGAGCTCAGTGGTGCATTTTCCCGGCGCTGCCCATTGAACTGTGCCTCTTCCACTGCTGGCTCCTTTACACAGTTCTCATTCTCAAAGACTTCCGCTAACTGTTTTGCATTTCCAGCTCTTTCCTGGCGATGGGGGATCCGATTGAAGTAAGAGTCCTTGGATATAGGTTTCCTGCGGAAGCGATTCCTTTGACTGTGCAGAGGGCATTCCTTAGCAAGGTGCCCATAAACATGGCAGATATGACACCGGAATGGCAGGTGTTCATAGTCAAGGATCTGTTCAAAAAGATACTCTTTATACTCTAAATTGATTTTTTGAGGGAGGCCACCACTAGGTTTGAGTCTCACCAGGATACGTGCCATTACCCGATTCTTCGTTTTCAAGTAGGATTTGTCGGCCTCCATGAAAGTGCCCAGCCTGTTGCCAATTGCTTCAAACACCGATTCGGTCCATAAAAAAGATGGAAGGCCCGGGGCTCTCACCCATACAGGAAACTCGTCTGTTCTTTCCTTCATAGCATCAAAGAGGGGATTCCAATGTTTAAACAGGACCGGGATAGTCCCAATGCTCCAGTTACGCTCCAGAACCCATGTTGCATCTCTTTTATCTTCAAAGCGGAGAGTAAACCAGCCTTTTGCCAGAACTTGTGTTTCAAACCGAAGTGGACTTTCTGAAACAAAAACTTGTTCTCCCCATGCTTGTATGAATGAAGATGAGAACTTCTTCCCTCTGACCCTTCCAACAAGTGTGTTTTCAGCAACATCCAATGCTTCTTCAATGGAGATATCCATTCCTAAAACTAGATTTCCTTCCAACTCCTGTGAACCAATCTGTCCTTTGTATTTTTGTCGCCCGCCTTCCCTCTTTGTGCCTTCAGTCGGATCACTGTTTTCTCCAGCTCCGCCCTTCCATACCTGATCCTCTTGAGCAGGATCCGGATGTGAACCTACCTCCGTTCTAGGCAGAACAGGGGTCAAAGTAATATCAGATAGAAACCCAGAGAGGAGTGGAGCTTGTGTCTGTTCTTGATATCCCCTCGAAACTCCGGTGGAAGTGCCCAGATTTCCCACAGCATCACTACTGAGATTTTTTAAAAAGGTTTCCTTCGACAGCAGAGTTCTAGCAGACTGTGAAACCCCGCCAGGGACCTCTCCAAGGTTCTCATATTGTCCAGACACAGCTGTGCCCACAGGCCCCTTTAGAGGAAGAAACTGGGTCGTTTTTAGCTTGTCCTTCTGAGCATATTGAAGACCTCCAAATGGCGGTCCTTCCTCCACAGCTTCCCGAATATCTGCCAGGCTGCTAGCGTCCAGGATACGGGGTTTGGCATACCCCCTGACAGAGCTGCCGCCGAGGACTAAAGGAGAAGGATTTGTCTCCTGTGAAAACCCAGGCGATTCTGAGATCTTATAGGCCCCAAAGAAGTGCTGAATATTTTTTTTCTGTGGGTTCCTTACCCCACATGGAGAGAATATCCTCCAACTCCGGGTCCAGGTCCACCGCCTCGCTTGAATTGACCATATTTTATTGGGGGATGCAGAAAACCGACAGATTTTGGATGGCAACTTCGCATTAAAAAAATCTGGCATCGCCTGCCACTGCCTGCTGCCAGCCAGAAAGAAAACCCACACCTGCACTTGCAATCTTAACGGATCTGCCTGCCGCTCGTAACCTCTGCTAAGTTCCACCTGCAAGCTTAGTCTCCGACCACCGATCGAAACTGCCTCGCCTCCATCGTTTCAAAAAATTTTTCCCGCTCCGGTCACCGCACCTTGATATATGCAGTTGTTATTATTATATATTGTGCTAATTTGGACTGACTTGTGCAGATGTGATAATCTCCCCTGAGATACATTGAGGTATTATTTTGATTATATCTATTTGGTTTATCTAACATGGTATGTTTGTAGGACAATACAAGACTAGAGATGAAGAGAAAAATGGTGGATTATAATTCACATGACTCCCTGTACAGGCCCATAGTGAAATCAATGGAATGGGAGAAGTCAATTGGGCAGCAAGGAGATGAATATTCTCCTGATCTAGAAGATACATTGAGAAGTTTGAGGGAAAACATTAGAAGCTATAAAGTAGATAATAATAAGTTGATTGAGGCATAAGAAATACTTGCAAAGCTCAAGAAAAGTAAGCTGAACTCAATGTACTTATCTTTCAAAGAATCTCAGAGTTGCAAAAGCACAAACAATTGGGGATTAGTCATGGAGATAGGAAGGAGGAAAAGACTAATGAGGTGGATGGAAGGGGGTCTCAGAAAAGGTATAAGATGGACCATGATGACACAATAAAATGTGGTAGATCCTTGAGCACATATGGATTTTATTATAATTCTTCTTCTAGGAGACATCATTGCTCTCACCACCAACATCATAGGAGGAGAGAGTACTTTCTAGAGGAATTCAAGAAATCCAAGTCTCCTACTTTTGATGGGGAAATGAATAAATCAAAAGATGCAGAAGCATGGCTGCTTGGGATGAGGAATTTTTTTAGATTGCAATATTAATTAGAGAATATGAAAGCCAAGATTACTACCTTAAGTCTCAAAGGAAAATCATATATCTAGTGGGAAGGCCTTAAGAATGTCAGAGGCATACTAAAAGAGAATATGACTGTCGAGCGATAAAAAGGTGTCTTTTTAACTCCTAATTACCTTCACATTAATTGTCAACCCAGGGACGACTTTTTATTTCAAGAGTGTACTCAGTCTGAGGTGGCTATTTACTCAAGAGTAATTTTTTGTAGTATAGTGCTTAAAATCCAAAAGTAAATGAATGCTTGAAAGAAAATCTACTTACAACAAAATACCTTGGAGCCTAAATCATTCATTCGGAAAAATAAGCAATGTATCAATCAAGGGTCCAGTAAAAATAACTCATCCCTTTGGAAACTGATGTAACCAAACGTAATCAAGGAACATATCATCAATCTGGGGACTAGACAACAAATGCCAATGCCCACTACAGTTTCAGATCGTTCTGCACACCAAAGCAATCAATAACGCAAATAACAAAAAATGGAATAGCAAACCTGAAATGGAACAACAAACAAGAAGCTGTAACAGAAACTAAGTCTAGCAAGTAGTAACACCTTAGTCTATAAGATCAAATGCACTAATCGTGACCTACAGGAATCAAATGGCAATCCTTCACTCTTAAGGACGGATTGAACAACACACCAAAATGGAACAACATTGATTAATGATGAATTATAGAACAACACTTGAAAACCATAGATACACACGACACACCTTAATAGTAATCTGATCCAGTTATCAATCTCAGTTAGAAAGAGTACGACTGCATTTCAAAATAGAACAACATTGTTTATAGATCCAACAATCGCAAAGAACATAATTCCTAAGATGAATTCCGTAATGTCAATGAATAAGTGCACAACACAGAGGCTCTGTAATTAAGCAGAAACAATATTCTGTAAAGACCGACAATATTATATCAACAATTTAAAAGAATAGTGATACGTTGCAAAGTCAATACAATAGTTCTGTCTTTAGAAACCTTAATAAATTAAACATAACAGAGCATGTGATGTAAACTACAAAACACATCAAATTACCAAATAACGTCGATTAAGCAAACCACGCATAAACCAAAGATATAATATACAACAGCAACAACGTACTCCACCAGAGGCTGGGCCCTTAGCCGCCAATGGATGCTGTTGGGTTACTTCAGATGAACATAATGAACAACAACTCCCCAATCATGTATTAATCATCAAATTATAAAATCATTACAACAGTTGAAGCTTTGAGACTTACAACATGAAACAATCCTTTCTTCCTCCTATCCTATCATTAATTTTTAATTCTAAATCTCTAATTCTAAATCCTCAATTCTCCATTCTCTTAGCCATCCCCATCTCTGATCTCTATTTTCATTTAAATAGAGAGAGATCAGAGAGAAGTTACAATAGAGATAATTACAACATGATTTCTATTACAAAATTGGATTGTTTCCAACCAATTTAGCAACAAGAAAATATATTTCAATCCATTTTTCAACAAGAGCAAGGCGAATTTGGCTTTACAGCTGAGATTTGGAGGACGGTCGCAACAACAAATCTGAGAAAATCGTGCTCAAAGAACCCTGTGTTTCTCTGAGTACAAGCCAAATTTGGGCAAACCATTCTATGATAAAGTTAATTGGGTCTGTTCGAGACAAAACCCATGTTCCAGATTTTCCAAATTCTTCTTCATTTGCTCAGAATCTCAACCGCAAAACTGCCACTTCTTAGTCCAACGAATTTCTGAGTTGGCACATTTAATGGTTAAATATTCAATCTAGAAATTATCTTGGAGGTTAAAAATGGTGAATAATGTTACAACTAATTTATTGAAACTATCATTGATAAAATCATTCATAATCATCAATTTATTATAAATAAAGGAGAAGAAATAATATTTTTACATAAGAGCATAAATCATTGTAAAATAGAATTATATGTTAAATTATGACAAATGACGTGATGAAGAATGATAGAAATGGGTGGAATAAGCATTCACAAGTGATAATAATAATGGCATATTAACGGCCCAACATACCCCCACATCGAATATATTGCATGTCCTCATGCAACAAAAACTGAATATGTTGCATGTCCTCATGCAACCCAAAGACAAAACCCATGTGTTAACCAAGCAATAAAATTTGTTCATCTCAGCTCATGAAATGGATAGAACAAATGAATTTTTCCTTAATTAATGAATATTCAATTTTAACAATCTTGATGAAGGCATAACAATGAAGTTGCATCAAAATATGATATAAGTGACAACAACCTTCGTTAACCATTTTCTCAAAAACTATGAACCCGATTTTGTTGAAATATATTAATTCTTCTATGATCCAAAAATCAGATCATTTTGATGCACGGATCATGAGATATAAACAAAATGGTTGTAGTTGAGAGTGCATGATTTCTGAAATTTTATGAACCAATTTAACTTGAAATTATCTGTGTATGTGTATAATATGTCTGTGTTTTCCAGAAATCACAAGAAATGAATTCATAGTTTTTAAAAGTATTATGGAAATCAATTTCTGCACTGTAATTGTATGCCTTAAATGAGAAAGAAAGTATAAAACATCCATCATGCATAGCAATTCCTCCCCCTCTCTGAAAAATTAGCATGCCCTCATGCGATGCTAGAAAACAAATAGAGGTGGTTGCTACCATCTGTTGAATTCTATGCTTGGTGTAAAACAACATGGACTAAGGGAGGTGTTGAGAATGAATAAAAATATCAATGAACGATAAAGAATATGAATGGTCATAAGAAAGAAATGAATGAAAGCAATATTCCCCCAAACTGAAAGATAATATGCCACTGAAAAATGGGAAGTGGTAAAGATGTGGAAGGAAGGATGATAAATAATGCTCAATGGATTTTCATGAAATTCTCCTAAATTCGTAATAAATCAGAAAATTATGCTATTTTACCTCAAGCTTTATCTCCAAAAGAAAAATGTGGAATGACATATATGTACTGGCATTTGTTGAAGCTGATGTAGGCAGAGTTGGTGCTGAAAGTGATGCAAAAGATGGAATCCAGGCAAGCACATCATGTCTGAAGAATTGTTCACGTTCGCGAACCACTTCTGTTAGTTGCAATAGTGTGGTCATGCTGCGAATAGAATTCCCCCCCATACTTGTTGTTCTCCTGTAAACAAATCACTATTTTGCATACAATGTTCTTGAATCCATAGTGTTAGTTTTGAATAGCAACATATAAGATGCATGCAAAAAGGGATTCCATGACCATAAAACATATGAAAGGTGTTATGCTGACAGCAAGACACAGGAATGAACAATACAACAGTGAATGAAGGAGAGTACACAAATGATAGGACAACGAGAGCTATGGTTATAATGAGAGCAGAGTGTATAAAGATAGTTATGAATAAGAGATAGGATGCTTTGGATTGATGATAAGTTATGAAAAAGAAAAAGAATGACAATATGCCAAAAAGATGCTGTACTGATAGTATTCTAGCTGAGAAATGATGTGATTGATCAGAAAACAATTTCTCATGCGTAAAGGTTCAAAATAGGGAAAAAAATTAAGGAAATAACTTCTCCAATAAAAAGAAAAAATAAGAAAAGGGTATTATAATGATATTTGACGATAAAATATAACTTCAATACCATAAGCAGAGCCTCTGCTACCAGCAGGCGTCCATAGCCTCGACAGGGTTGCTTTTTAACCCATATGAGCCAGGATCCTCAATTTATAAATGGAGAATTCCAGTGCTGTTCTACAAAAGAGATCAGTGTGCTCGCGTGGTAACCAAATAACCACACTGCCATTCACTAGGAGGTAGCAAAAGTGATCAGGCCGACTCGTGATGAGACCTCCTGTTCCAAGGATAATTTGGCTATCCAATGGATCAT
>APFE030661426.1:0-13160 GCA_000404065.3 Pinus taeda | reverse complement strand
GAGAGTTGGGAGTAAATCCCAATGAAGAATGACAATGACAAATGGCATTGGAGCCAATCCCAATGTAGAAGTGATTAAAATGGTGGCATGAGGTGACAATACCAAAGAGAAATTCAAATTTTATGAATGGAGCTCCAATGCCAAGTGTAAAAATCGAATTTGGGCAAGTGGACATCATTTTCTTCTTCTCTTATGTGCCAAGTTCGAATTTTATGGTGGAATGACAAATGTATATGGGTGGTAACCCATGTGGGGCAATTTTCCATAAAAATCTCCACCAAATATTCTCCCAAATCCTCCCAAATGTGCATTAACTTCACAAATTCGAATTTCCAAGTAACTTTTGCATTTAATGCTAGAAATTCGATTTTATTTGAGCACGTCTTTTCCTTGATTTTAGGAGTCCACATCACCTTGGGACTTCACTTTTACTATCTCATAATTTTCCACCTCATTTCCACAACATTTAACGTGTGTAGATATTTATTTTTCTCCATTTATTTAATTTATAGCTTAACTAATTGTTGGATTTCCCACTAAACTTAGGAAAAATGGGTTTTAAGGGTCCAAAACACATTATTAACCCTTCAAAGTGTGTTATAGTAGAAAGTTGAGGGTGAGAGGTGTAATTTTGATTACTCATACTCCATACAACTTCTCTAGACTACACTTATTACAATTTAAATACAATTTTAATAGGGGCTCAACCTTCAAACTGTCACGCTGGCTTTGGGGTAAAATGTGAGTGAAAAAACCTAAAAAATTATCTGCCTTTGAAAAAGAAGAGATAATTAACCAGAGAAAAAAACACTTCAAGGTGTACTCGTTTGTTGATCGAGTTCCAACATCCTAGGCCTGTTACAACGTCAAAAATCATCATTACTAGTATCACTTATTACAATTCCCCGTAAGGTGTGGAATCTGGGTACAAGAAAAATGATGAGAAGATAAAAGTAGAGTTAAAAAACTTTGTTGACTGACGATATTTGATGGTACAAGTGTTCTCTGGATCATCCTTGGGCATGGAGTCTTCATATAATCATCAGGTGCCACTCCAGTGGTCAACACGACCCTTGTTGCAAAAACCCGAGATGGCTCGTGTGAGATTTTTTGTGGTGATTTTGCCCTCTTCTCTCCTTCGCTTGAGATGACTTCTTGAAATTTTGGCTTGCAAAGGAAACTTCTTTTTACCCAAAATACAACTCTTAGAGATGACTGCAATCTGAACTTCCTGCAACTCCAAGGTGCCCTACTTCTCTTTCACATGTGTGAGAATGATGGCCCAAAAACAGTTCCAAAACTTGGATTCTTCTTCGTTTTGAATTTTCTTCTTCTTCGTTGGAGCTGTGTCTCCTCATCTTCACTTGATCAAACTTCTTGTGAGTTGCTTGGATGGTCTCAAATGTGGTCGATTTCCCTCTTATTTATAGGCTTCTAGAGAGTCTTATTAGGCCGACACGCCATCTCTAGGAGGCCGACTTCACTGTTTGACTGGCCGACTTGTTGCTTGCACATTGACAAGGTCTTGGAGGGTCTTTGACTCTAATTTTGACTCAAATAATTTTTTCTTTACAATATACAACATGGCCAAAGGGTCTTTCATACATGACAGTGACTCAATTGACTTGTTGACTTAATGACAAGCCCTAGAAGCAGTTAATGGGTGCTTGAGCTATATATCAAATAACCTTGAACATGAAACCCATGCTACAAAATAATAATAATAAAAATTCTTTTTCTCTTTTCATCAAATATAAAATCATGATTACATTTGCCATTATGAAGACCGAACGTAGTTACACATTTCAACAGTCCCTCTGAACTATGGAGATATTGATAATTCATAGAAGGTACGTGGACATTCTCAAACTGAAGAATTCTCATAAGGAGAGTCAAATTGGTAGGTCATCTCATAAGTTATTATTTCAGCTTAACTTATTGCATATCATCATACCAACCAACATTGTCACATAGCAAGGCCTTGACTAACATCTCTATCTCTCCACAAGATCAGAGCACATTGCTTGCGAGACAAATGACTGATAGACACCATCATCATTGTCTCTCAAGGCACATACCCCACCCGGGTGTTCAAAGGGTATGTTCTTTTAGGACAATTCCTGTCTTGGAATAACATTTCCTCAAGGAATTTCCTCTTCGACTACTCTTGCCTATTGGATGCCCTACCACATTCTCAAAGAGTATCGGAATCGGTCTCAAATGCTTACCCAATTCTCTTTTCTTTCTTCATAACATGAAGACAAGAATGATGTGTCTATTTCTCCCTCTCAACTAGGGAGAATATACTCATTCCTATAAAAAGAAATCTACTTAAGCTCCCTCTTAACTAGGGACTTGTTTCCAACAACTCTTTGCTCTTTGGTGGAGATCATGGTATTATCCGTTGCTTGTAGGGCTCATCCTTTTGATGTTATGAACCTCAACTTCTTCATCTTGGAGCCTTCATCTTCTAGATCATTTTTTTTTGTTGGGCATCGACCATCTTCTTCGTTACTTTCCCTTCAACGAACCATAGTGTTGAATGAATAGTCGTGTCATCCCTCTTTTCATTGGAAAGTGATCGATTAGTCCACATTTGGATTTTTCTTCATATAACTACCTCTTCCAAGTCATGTTTCTTTCAGGATCTTCCATCCAATCACATGAGTACTAGTTGTAGGTAACATCTACAATTCTCTTTCGGTAGCCTTGTTTCAACCCAACCATATGTTTTCAAAAATCAAAATTGCCTTTTCATGATGGCTTTTCGTCATGACATCAACTTCATGCAACATCAATGTCCTGCACATGTATGACTTCATCTCCAAGACATTCATTATTAAGGGTCTCCTTTTTTTCAAACTTTATCATGTTCTTCATACCTTCTCCATGGAGATGTCATAGCTAATACTTCTTATTATCAGATGTTGATCACTTATCTTACGTGACTATAGTTGCATCTTTCACGAACTCTTCTTCCTTTCTTCACATATTGCTTCCTTCAAGATCATCTCAACATAGAAACCATGACCTCGTAATGCACACGAGGTCATTTTATGTTGATTTCATCTTATCAATATGTAGAAGATTTGAAGGCACATTGTCTACATGCCTTCATTCATCATTCTAATGGAAGGGCTTCGTCATCTTCGATCATGCTAATAAGATACAGTAATTCAGCCAAAGCTATCTACAACTATACGATGACATGACTTTACCTATCAAATATATACACACGTTTTCTTTCTTTTGGTCATCTAGACTTCCTTTTAGCAACTTCCTTTTCTTGTTTGGAAAGTACTTCAAACAACTTCAACATGATGCACATCTTCATCACCATACCATAACAGTGGATCCAGACTTGGTGGACCGAAGACTATCAATGAGACACTTGCTTTTGCCTAGTGAATCTTCTTATAAAGATTCTAGTGGAGGATCTTGATGATCCTCATTCTGCAAGTGCTCCTTTCAAATGATGATGTATGATGACTGTTCTTTATCTTCTATCATGCTAGATGACTTTCGTCCAACCATATATATTGCTACTTTGGTTGTCCTTATATTCTTCCAATGGAGATGCCATGAACTACTTTCTTTTTGTCATGATGACTGCTACAACTATGTAGACTTTACTTCAGCTTTCTTTCCAAGCTTCTATGACAATGTCATCTCTATTTCAACTCTAATGCATCTTGATGTTAGTGATGCTTCCTATCATGAATGCTATCTTATATAAAACTGAAAAGAACTAAGTGAAGGAGATTATCTCAATCATAGTAGAGATCTTGCACTTCCTTCTCCTTTGATTTCTTCTTTTCTGATTCTTCCACTTCTTTGGTAACATGGGCTTCATTTCTTTCCTTTCTCTTCTTGTTGTCCTTTGTGAGTTTGGGACAATTCCTTTGAAAGTGCCCAAATTCGTTACATTCATAGCATTGTATGTTTGACATATCGTTCTTCTTTTTCTTAGGACCAAACTTTCCAAACTTTTTTTGTCTCTTGGTGATGGCAGCGTATGTTTGAACTTGTTCCCTTGATCTGACATCGCTCTTTGCCTTCAACCTGGTTTCTTCAATCTTACATAATGACCAAAGTTCACTGAATGGAGTGGCTTCCTTCTTTCCATAGATACTTGATACAAAGTTTCCTCATTCATCAGGAAGTGCATTGAGCACGACGTTGGTCATTTCTCTATCGGACATTATTTCCCCTAACTCTTGTAGTTGGTCTCTTATTTGAGAGTTTGAGACACCCTCATAAGATATGAGGCTATCCCTTCTTCCTTTGATATTTTCATCTTGTATAATTGAGTTCTCAAAGATATAACTTCTTCCACAGTACTTACAGAAAACAATTCTACCAACTTATCATAGATTGCTTTCGATTTGAAACTGCTAAAGTCATTGGGGTACGAATTGGAGGACTATATTGTCTCCTTAGTCACTCAATCCAATCCCTCTACACAACACTACTAAACTTGGTGAGATATGGCATCGAAGGTATGCTCATGTGCATCATAAAGCTTTGGATATATTGAATAATTGGTTAGGGAGACATATGATTTGGTCGGAGAGATTGTTCTTGACACAGAGAGAGACTTGGATTGTGAGATCTTCCTTACGCTGTGAGTTGTGAGACCTATGAACTGTTTGAAAAGATTGATTTTGAGAGAGAACGAAAAACCAACTGCCTAGCTAAGAGGGAGTGTTGGAAATTTAAGTAGCTACAATCGATATTTTTCATTGGAAAACCATGGAGAAAGTTCATAATTCTTGATTGCACAAGTTAGCCCTCACACTCTACAAGTCGGCCCCACTAGGGCTAATTAGCCCTCCTCACACTCATATAAATAGGGCATCGATTGGACTCATTTGGGGCATCAACTCAAGCATCTTCAATCTGCAACTTCAGAGAGAGACACCACACGTGCGAAGGTCAAAAGTGCTTCTTTTGATCTGCATTGACCTTCTTCTTAGAGCTGCGTTCACTGTGTTTGACTTGGGCATCTTTGGCATTTGTTTGACTTCTATTCGGATCATCTTGGACTATATTGTCTCCTTAGTCACTAGATCCAATCCCTCAATATGACGCTACTAAATTTTGTGAGATATGGCATTGAAGGTATGCTCATGTGCATCATAAAGCTTTGGATATATTGAATAATTTTTTTTAAAGGTGTACTTGAACTTAAGACAGACGGTGATGGAGTATGCAAAGGATGTGTCCCTGGGAAAACTTTTAAAAGAAGAAGCACTAGCAGTAACAGTAGATTCGAAGGAATATTGGACCTTGTACATTTTGATATCTGTGGGCCAATGCTTGATAACATTTTGGGTGGATGCTTGTATTATGCATCTTTCATAGATGATTATTCTCACAAAACATGGATATATCTTTTAAAAACCAAGGATCGAGTATTTGAGAAGTTTCGTGAATTCAGAGCAAAGGTTGAAAGTTCTATAGTGAGAAGAATCAAGACTCTAAGGTCCAATAATGGTGCCGAATATATATCCAATGAATTGATTGATTTCTACAGGGATGATAGAATTAACAGGGAGCTAATAGTTCCCTACTACCCCGAACAAAATGAAATTGCTGAAAGAAAGAACATGACCATTATGGACGCTGTTAAGGCTATGCTTCATGATCAAGGGTTGTCTATGTTTCTTTGGGGAGAAGTTGCAAGCACTGTTGTCTATGTTCAAAATAGACGCCCACATAAAATTTTGGATTATAAGACTCCCAAAGAAGTCTTTACAGGTGAGAGACCAAATGTTGAACATTTAAGAATCTTTGGTTGCCCTGTTTTTGTTCATATGCCCAAAGAGAAAAGAACAAAATTGGAACCATTCGGGAAGAAGGGTACTTTTGTAGGCTACAGTGAAAATTCAAAGGCCTTCAGGGTCTACATTCTAGGGCAACAATATATTGAGACTTGCAGGGATGTTATTTGTTATGAGGATTTTGCATTTTGGAAGTCCAAGGGTTCACACTTGGACTCTGATGTTGAAAAGAATCTTTGGTTGTCCTGTTTTTGTTTATATGCCTAAAGAGAAAAGAACAAAATTGGAACCATTTGGGAAGAAGGGTACTTTTGTTGGCTACAGCGAAAATTCAAAGGCCTTTAGGGTCTACATTCTAGGGCAATGATATATTGAGACTTGCAAGGATGTTATTTTTGATAAGGATTCTGCATTTTGGAAGTCCAAGGGTTCACACTTGGACTCTAATGATGAAATACGGGTGGCTCCTAAAAATGTGGAATCAAAGTCTAAAGAACCTGAACCAATGAATCAAGTCCCTCATGAAGAATCCATTGACCATGAATCTGTTGAATCTCTAAAAGCTCATATACCTGAGTCTAGAAAGAGACCTGCTTAGCTGGAAAAGACACTAGAGGAAGTTGAAGGACATGTTGTTGCAAGTGGAACCTTCAGGGAAAGCAAGAAGCCAAAGAAGTTTCTGGTTATAATCTTGATGTGCAAGATCATTGAGTTCGAGCCATCCTCCTATGCAGAGGTTGTTGAAGATCAAGTATGGGAAGATGCAATTATTGAAGAATATCAATTCATATTGAAGAGTGATGTTTGGGAAATCGTGCCAAGGGCTGAAGGAAAGTCCTTTGTGTCCTCAAAGAGGATCTATAAGATAAAGCATGCTGTTGATGGAAGTGTTGAAAAATACAAGGCTAGATTTGTGGCTCATGGATTCTCCCAAAAAGAGGGAGAAGAATATTTAGACACCTTTGCTCCCATTGCCAGGTATGCATCTATTAGATATGTTATTCCTCTTGCATCTACTGTAGGTTGGAAATTACATCAAATGGATGTCAAAAATGCTTTTCTGAATGGGTTCGTTGAAGAAGTCTATATTGAACAACCTCAAGGTTTTGATTCCCATGATAGAAAGACACATGTTTGTAAATTGAAGAAGGCCCTATATGGCTTGAAGCAGGTCCCTTGTGCATGGTACTCCTGCATTGTGGTTAGTTATTGAATCTTGGCTTCAAGAAGAGCGATGTTGTTCCGAACTTGTATTTCAATGTTGTTGAAGGCGAATCCTTGATATTGCCATTGTATGTAGATGATTTGTTACTAATAGGGGTTGAAGTTCTGATTGTCAAGTGTAAGAAGGAGTTGGTTTCCAAATTCAAGATGAAGGATCTTGGCCTCATGCATTACTATTTGGGATTGGAAATTTAGCAAAAATATAATGGGATATTTGGAGGCCAAGGCAAGCACATTATTTCGATTCTTTAGAGATTTTCTATGTTGGGCTATATGTCCATGGACACTCCAATGGTAACAAATTTGAAGAAGATTTGTTATAGTGATTTTGATTTGATTGATCCAAGTAAGTATTGCAAATTGATTGGATCGCTGAATTATCTCATGAACATCGGGTCTGATATTTGTTATGCCGTGAATACATTGATCCAATTCTTGGTTGAGCCTTGTCATGTACATTGGGTTGCAACTAAACACACGCTGAGATACTTGCGAGGTACCATTGAGTATGGTCTGATGTATGCTTCTGATGGAGAATGACAACTGTATGGTTTCTCTGATGTTGATTGGGCTGGTAACTTTGATGATAGAAAGAGCACCTTTGGATATTGTTTTAGCTTGGGCTTCTCTATTGTTTCATGGTCTAGTAGAAAGTAGATCTTTGTCGCTCTAAGTACAGTAGAGGCTTAATACATTGCTGCTAGTTCAACTTGTTGTGAAGCTATATGGTTTCAAAAGTTGTTCTCTGATTTGTTTGATCAAGTGTTGGAGCCAACCATCATATATTGTGATAATGAAAGCTGTGTAAGGCTTGATGAGAACCTTGTGTTCCATGACAAATCAAAACACATTGAGATCAAATATCACTACATCTGGAATATTGGCCAAAGAGGAGCTGTGAGGCTCGAATACATTCGTATTGATGAACATGTTGCTAATGTGTTGACAAAGTAGTTGTCCCAGATGAATTTTGGCTATTTCAGAGAACAACTTGGAGTCGCTGAGAACCCCTCTTTGAGAGAGAGGGAGCACTGATTATATAGCATCATATCATGGACCATCTCGCGTATGCTGTGTGTTGTGAGACCTTGTGGTCTAGCAGATGTATTGGTGATTCCTCCCGTAGGTTGTGTGGTATGAGACCTCGTGGTCCGGGAGATGTATTGTATTAATGATCCCTCTTATAGGTTGTGTGCTGTGATACCTTGTGGTCTGGCACATGTACTATTGATCCCTTCTGTAGGTTGTGTTTTGTGAGACCTTGTGGCCTAGGAGATGTTTTAATGATTCCTACCTTAGGTTGTGTGTTGTGATACCTTGTGGTTGTGGAGATGCTTTGAGATGAAATGGATGCTATGTATCTTACCTTATGATGAGATTGATGATGTCTCTCTTAGTCTATGTCTTGTGAGACATATGATTTGGTCGGGGAGATTGATATTGAGAGAGAGAGAGTCTTGGATTGTGATCTCTTCCTTAGGCTATGAGTTGTGAGACCTATGAACTAGTCGGAAAGATTGGTTTTGAGAGAGAATGAAAAACTATGTCCCTAGCTAAGAGGGTGTGTTGGAAATTTAAGTAGTTATAGTCGATATTTTTCATTGGAAAACCATGGAGAAAATTCATAATTCTTGATTCCACAAGTCAAACCTCACACTCTACAAGTCGGTCCCACTAGGGCTAATTCGCTGTCCTCACACTCATATAAATAGGGCATCAATTAGACTCATTTGGGGCATCAACTCAAGCATCTTCAATTTGCAATTTGAGAGAGAGACACCACACGTGCGAAGGACAAAAAGGCTTCTTTTGATCTGCATTGACCTTCTTCTTAGAGTTGTGTTCACTGTGTTTGCCTTGGGCATCTTTGGCATCTGTTTTACTTCTATTCGGATCATCTTGGAAGGTTGAATACTGTGGAAATTCATCGAATCTTGTTGACTGTGATTTCACCCTTACATTAGGATGTTGACCAACATTGACCGTATCTGTGTACTTTGGATTGGACCGAAGTTTGTTGATTGGTGCGTTGATTTTCTGTGGCTACCTCAGGACTAAATTTTGGCCTAACTGTTCAACCACCTTGTTGTCGCGCAGATTGACACGACAACGCTCAGACCGGGGGCTGTCACTCTGATCCCCGATCCATCCGTTTAAGCCTGTCTCCCGCGGCTAAGGGGGGTAGACCCTGTGAGATGATGAAGACCAACTGTCGACCAGTTGGTTGGGAGACACGAGACACGATAAGACAAACACTAGATAATTTCGATTAACTTAGACCAGTGCCTTAAATTGATTTAAATACTCTTAGAATAACCAAAACGATATCCAACAACTGAGGAATTTTTAAAATGATTGCTGACCATTAACTAGATATCAAATTCGTATCTCGACTTGACATTCAGCGTGAAAGAGACAGCACGAAAACAACTGAATCTGACAAAAGATAATTTTCCACGAAATTTTTATGTTTTCTGACAAAATTACAACAAAAGTTAAAAAAAAATAATCCTAAACCCTAAAAATTTATTTGATTTTTTTACTATATGCTTTTTTTTTTAATTATTTTAGAACTAAATAAAACAAAAGCTATTTTGAAATTGAACTAACCCTAAAATCAAAAAATAAAAACTCAACCCTAACCTAAATTTTATTTTTTTATTTTTTATTTTTTTATTTTTTAATTTAAATTTAATTTAATTTTTATTTATTTTTTAAATGAGATTAAAATCTAACCTTAGATCTTCAAGCTAAAAAAAATAAAATAAAAATTAATAAATTTAAAACTATTAAACTAAACTAACAAATATTAAAGTCTAAAGAAATTTAAACAAATTTAAGAGTAAATGAAAAGTTAAAACAATGAAAATTAAATCTAAAGGTACCAAAATCAAAATCTAAAGAATAAAAATGCTAAACCTATGCTAAACTACCCATACATTTATTTAAATCAAAACTCAAACTAATACAATCAACCATAGCTAAAAAAATCGATCACCAAACCTATGCTAACATATATATATATATCATACAAAATAAAAATTAAACAAAGCTTAACGAAATTAAAGCTAACGTAAATGTCTAACCCTAAAATTTAACAATACATATGATCAGAAAATAAAAAAAACGAAACTACGTGACTCATCACAACCTAAAAAAAAAATACGATTCTTTCAACCGCGTGAGGATTTAATCAAACCCGAGCCTGCCTTTACGCATTTACCATGGCCGGAGGTGGTTTGCAGGGTTCGTGCTCGACGGAGCTGCAGGTTGGAGCAGGACGCACGAGGAAGATAAACGCAGTCGGACTGAATCCGAACCAGAGTTTTCTGCTGCAGGTTTACGAATACAAGTTCACGCGGAGGGTCTTCGATGACAGCAGGAAGGATTTTCGATGACAGCAGGAAGGACGGGTTTAAAAAAACTGCTCCCAGATTCAACCCACGAGTAACAATGACTGCACCCAATTTCACCTGTGGACTGATACCCACGTTTTTTTAAAGAAAAAATCGATTTGCCTGTTAGGTATGCCCACACCTACGCTTATAACTCACAGCAAATCCGAAAATCTGCCGCATTAGATCAGATGTTTGGATGATGCAGGTCCGCAGGTTGAAGGAGAAGCTGCGTGTTGGATGATAACAGGTTCAGGAGTGGGGCTCGAGGAGCAGCGTGGAAATTTTGCAAAGTTTTGGCAGCGTACAGGAATGGCAATGCAAGGTTCTTTCTTTGCAGGAGAGTGGAGCTACGAAAAAAAAATCGTGGAAGGAAAAAATGCTCCAAGGTAGAAGCTGCAAGGCAAAGGATGCCTGAGGGATGACAAATATGTGTGTTTGCAAATATGGCGTGAATGAAGTCTGCGTGCAACAGTTTAGAGAAAGCCAGAGGGAAACGGATTGCCAAAACCACTGAAACTGCACATAAAAATATTTGAAATCTCTGCTCCAAATTTGTCTGATAAAATCTTGAACAAACACTTCTCAAAACCCACAACCTGTGACCTGAGAACAATGAGACAGGAAACCAGAACCTGGAAACAAATAAAAATAAATAAAACCCTACGAACCGATCTAAAATTTAAGCTCTGAAACAGCCAGATTTAACAATTATTTGCAGTAATATTCTCAATATATCAGAAAAATTTGAACTTTACTGTGAACATAAAGATAGTCTCTCAATGTAAAACGAGAAATAAAATTTAAAAGATTAACCCAGGGTACAATCAGCTAGGCTCTGCACAGAAAAGCCTGAGGGAGTTGGCTGATTCAACTCAGAATTTCCCCAAACGCCCACAAATAACCTTCACCTAAAGGTTTCCCTGCACACCTCAATCAAACATCAGCAAGGAGGGCAAGAAATGTTGCCAAATTTCAAGAAATAATGGAGATACCTGCCATTATTCAAAAAAACCCTACAACAATTCAAACCCTAGCACGTGAGCAAGATACCTGTACTCACAATGCTCTGAAAACCATCTATTATTAACTGTTGAAAACTGAAATGTGCAGAAAAACAAACATCTCACAGCAATTCCAGAGAGTAACACCAGCCAGTTTTGAACCCCAAAGTCTTTTTATTAACCAGAAAATCAGATTACAAGAGAGCTTTTTTCAGTACAGACTCACAGATCAGATGATCTGAAATGACCACCTAAGACCCTATATAAAGGAAACGATCCCAACGTCTAGTTCGAGTGATCCATGTTGAAATGATCTCGACCGTTGATGAGGATCAAGACATCTCTTGATCTCATCCGTCGATTTATTTTTTAAAAAAGATATTTTGCACGCATCACAAAAATATTATTATTTTATTATTAATAATTTTTAATTATTTTATTTATTTTATATTTTATATTTATTAAATTATTATAATTAATTATTTTTAATTATTTTATGTTTATTTTAATTCATTTTTTAATTTTTTAATTCCCTTTTAAAATGGATCAACGAACTAAGCCTTTGGAAACATCACCTAGGACCTAGGACTTAGGACTCATGAGGGGATTTAAACATTTTTCAACCCTTAGGACACATTACATCATGACTTTAACAATTTACATCTTAAGGGAGAAAAACCCCTTAATCATAGACCCTCACAAAACACCCAGTTCTGCGACACGACTATAATCTAGCAGGCTAACACACTAGGATTCTCTAAAATTCCACTGACAAAATCTATCCCGGCTTTGGGGTCAGGTTTGAAGGAAAACTCTGCCGATCCGAGGATCGGTGAGACGAAAAACCTTCCGGGACATAGATTATCATAGGAAAGTTAGGTCCATCTAGGCAATTTACAACCCGACTCACATCTACTAGGATTATTTACAATTAATACATGCAGACTGGGTTTACGATCAGATTGATCAAGCTGCTGATGACTGCAGGATGGCAGGGATACGCTGATCAGGTGCTGCCCCTTTTTGCTAAGAAACAGGGGGTGTACTGCATGGGTAGTTGACCGGTAGAGGTCAACATCTGGCTCTACTTGGGGACACGTTGCTGCTTGCAGGAATGTGAGAATCCAGAATCTGCACCCATACAACACACAGATAAAAATAAGTAGCGTCCATCCAAAAATCATCATATCATTAAGCATAGGAAAGATAAAAGCTCTTCATTTATTGACTAATTAATAACATGAAAGTAAATCTAATCCTATAGACAAAAATAAAATGCTGAAAAGACAAGGATAGGAATACAATACAAAAGATGCCCCATGGCATCAGATATCATCTCTGAAGAACAACTTGAGCATTTGGCCGTTCGCTGGTAGATCAAGTGGTTCGCCATCCAATCTGCTCAAGTTGTATGAATTTGGTCCAGCTATGTCTCGAATGATGTAAGGCCCAAGCCACAAACTGTCGAACTTGTTATGCTTTCTTGGTTTCTCATTTTTGCGGTCCCAAAGTAAAACCATGTCTCCAACCTGCAAAGATCTAGATCGAGAGCATTTATCAAAACTTTTCTTTATATTAGATTGATTTTTACATATAGCCTCAAATGCTGTCCGACGAGCTTCATCTAATTCCACAATCTGATCTATCCTATTCTGAACAACATCTTTATTAGTGGAAAAATTTTGGAGAAGCTGATAAGCTGGCAATTTTAGGTGCACAGGTAAAGTAACGTCCAAACCATAAACTAATTCAAA